>JABJVR010047640.1:0-27024 GCA_025773905.1 Chitala chitala
CCCCCCCCCCCCCCCCCCCCCCCCCCCCCCCCCCCCCCCCCCCCCCCCCCCCCCCCCCCCCCGGCGCGGCCCCCCCCCCCCCCCCCCCACGGGCTGACTGACACAAACAGCAATTGGACTTTATATCAAATATGTAGGCCAGAAATATGAAAAGGATGGGGCTCCTCTGCATCCACTCAGCCGTGTCCCGCTTTCTCTATTTTCGATTATCTGTGCTCTCTACATGATACCGTAAGTCAGGACCTCAGATGTCTTGGAAATAACAGGAGGTTGAAGGGCAAAAATGGAATCAAAAAGACTCATTCTATAGTATTATTCTTCAGTATATATTAGGTGAGACAATGACTGATGTCGGTGGGGGGGGGGTGACTTTGACAGGATAACACTGACTGGTTCCAGGGTAACTAAGCCATAGATATAAGCAGTACAGTAAAACATTTTGGTTGTGTGCGATTCACCAGAACATTGACACAACCTCTTCAAACAGACATACATTGATTCATTTATGATGTCCATGCACTCTGTGTTCTTTTTTTATTAAATGGAGTCACACAAACCCCCACCCACACACACACTTTCTTTAATGCTTAATTCTAAATTATAGACCTCAATCTTACTTACGCTTTACAAAGAAAAGAGCACACAATTTAGGTATAACAGATAAAGGCGCTCTGCTTGAAAAAGATGAGCATTAAAAGTAAGCAAATCACAAAGTCAAAAAATTCCAAAGTTGTTTTAATTATAAAACAATGTTTAAAACCTGTCTGTTACCACACAAACATCTAGAGTAGGAAAGACCAAGAGAATAAATATAGGATTTATACAAAATAGGTTAGAGCTACTAACCTGGCATAATGTAACATTTCGGCTTTTATTTCACCTTCAATCTGGCTGGAAACAGAAAAACAAACCACGGTTGACAACTTGTGGTTGTGAAAGGTTGTGAAGGCCAGCCTGTTATCCCAGCTGAGTAGTTCCTATCAGATAGGAGCGAGCAGGGCAGAGCAGCGGAGTGGAGCTTCAGTAAGGGCCTCGAGTTTTATCTCCCTATATGGGAATACAGGGATTGTGGGCAAGGTAAACATGGCTCGCTCTCTCTCTCTCAGTCAAATTCATGTCCTTCACCTCATTACACAACGACTAACAGCACAACGCACCCAAAAGATATAACGGACCATATATGGTTGTATGACACGCGTTTCAGGTTTTTTTACGTATCCGTTTTGTATTTCAGCCTGCCCCAACACCGGAGCGTAAGCCAGGCACACAGCAAACGCAGTTACCTGCTGTGAACGTAGTTAACAGAGCTAAAGAGTGAGCTGTGGATTGAGTCCGGTGAAAGTGGCAAACCAATAACCGCAGGTGTTCCAGTGCCTTGTGATGGATGATCAGCAGCTTCCAGTTAAAGTTCCCAAGACCCCCACCAACTCTCCTCCCTCAAACAAGTAAAGATGTTAAAGGAAAGAGGGGAGAGCAGTGTCATTTCTGTGGAATGTGTTGGCACTAAATGCAATGAAGGGATATGATCATCTGCATATGAATATGAATTCCACGTATATAAAAAGCATGAGTATGTGTCTGTGTGGGCGTATAATTAACCGCACATGAAAGTACATCAAATTCAAGTTTTATTTCAGATATACCATAGCTGCATGTTAATTTTATGAAACTAACAGTGAGATTTCAGTGTGCTAAATAAATAAATAAACATGAACAAATGCACGATGTGAAACCCTGAGCAAAAAGACTACCAGCAAGTGATGCATATCATGATTGAAGAAGTCAAAATCCCCGTGCAATATTCTACACATGATTCCAGTTCGAAACACAGTATTGTCACTCAAGAAATAGGGTAAAATTGCACTATACCTTCACCCTTTCTGGCTTCTGTTAAATGGAAAAGACTGAAAAGTATAAATGTGTGGGCAACTACGTTTAAGAGCAACAGATCAGAGTAATCCTTCCTCTATTTCCTGCGTACCTTCCGGGGATCCCCACCCCACATCTGCCTCAGAGGCATTTCTCTCGGTCGACACAGCTCTAAACAGCACAACGGTCCCTTTTCTTAACGGTTCATTGTGGAGTTCCAACATGGCGTGGTACAGGAGGGACACAGGAACGACACGGGCCTTTGTTCTGGGCTGGTTACCAACCGTTCTGTTGTGTTCTGTTGCTCTGACGGAGCAACAGCAAAAGCAGGTTCTATTTTCAAAGCCTTCAGCAAAACTGTCTCATTAGGAATATAAGCACAAAATAATTGCAGGCATCCAGACACTGTGCAAATATGTAAACTAAAGTAGCATTTGAAACATTTACTGACTTTTTCAAGGCTTTGTTGCATATTGTGTAGCTGTTCAAATGCCTAACAGGTGTTTTTAAAAATGCAACTTACACAGCTTACATTAACTCCAACCTGCTTATTCAGTTTAACCCATTTATAAAACAAATTCATGTTAAATAACCTGTTTAAATGTAGGGCAGTAACATCCATGCTCAGGCTTGACTGGAAAAGTGCCTTACCGACTTCAAATGCTACAAAATCAAAACGTCTTCAACAAAACCTGAACCAAGAACCTGACCAGTAACTGCACATGACAAAACTGCACAATATGCTATCACTGGGGTTGACTGAGAAGGAGCAAGTCACACTGTCCAACAGTGTGGGCAGAACCAGAGCTGCGGTCCAGAGCAAGAGGTTAAAGGCTTACAGGCTGCACTGGACTATCAACTCCCCAGAGCTCCATTCCTGGCCTATTAGATATTCATAACCAATGAATATTCTAGATAAATTTTCATTTGGAGATTTGTGTCCAGCACCTGATCATTAGGCACCTTATGATCGCCTACGCAGTCAAATCTCATGGCATGGTGGCAGCTAAACCGTGCACTCAGATGCCAGCACACCGCGAGACTCTTCATCATGTCAACAGGGTCAAATCCCCTTCCACCTCTTCCACTTTCACAATCTTGCCACTTCCCCGCTCATGATTCTTGTGTGTGCACAATGCTCTCTGGTGTAACCTAACCTGCTCCACTGAATAACAATCGAGGTTTTCACCCATAGAACTGTCTCGTATCTGCTAGTATTTAAAATGTATATTACAGGGAGCAAAGGTCAGAAAAGAAATTACACATTGAAAAGAATGTGACACAAATGAGAATGTAGGTTTCATGGTATATCTATAGCAACAACTGCATCCCTTTTCCTTTCAAGCTTTCAACTGCATTTTGTGGACTAGCAAACAGAGGTAAATAGCCTTTAACTGAAATGGCTGGTCTAAACTGGATCAGTGTTTACCCCAAAGATGCAAGGTACGCCTGTGCCTTTCTGGAAGCACATATGCACCCTACTATCAGTATGCTGTGTTAGCACCAGTGCTGCAAAGGAGTGTGCCGTGATTTGTTTTCATGAGGCTGGAAGAAATTTAATTTGGACTCAATTGCCTCAGTATTAAGTTAGTCTTCAATATTACACCCAGTGAAATAGCAGTTGTATGATATTGTGAGCTAAATAAGTGCAGTGTTCCAACACAATTTGAAAAGGAAGAAAAAACCCACAACATTGCTCATTTTGAAAGGAAAAATAAATGTAACAGTTTGGTAAAATCAGGGTAATATATGTTGTGTCTTTTCTTTTTTGGAAGCACATAAAAGCTCAGAAATATAACAAAATAGTTCAAAACTGCAACTGCAATAGCACATATTTAACAAATGTTTATTGGATACAAAGGTATACAATAGTATAATTTCTTCCCCTAAAAATAAAAAAATCTCTTACAAATTACATGAATGTACTACTTGAAATCAAAATAGGTGTTTTAATGCTGCCAAAATACCACTTGTTCAAAACAGCTATTACAGAGAAAATAACTGGTTTGAAAGCAGTGCTTTACATGGTAGAAATACTTTGTTATGAGTTTAGTCTTTAAACGTCACACTTTAGCTTTTATTGCATGGTGAAGCGTTGTCACCAAATGAATGGTCCATTCCATTTAGTTCTGATTACATGTTCCTTGTTTAAGCATTTTGATAACAGTGTGTTGGGGGGGGTCACAATGTGACATCACATTTCAGTGATGAACCATCATTTTAGATGGGATCCTGATCACAGGTATCATTCTCAGAGTCAAAAATCTTTGCCCCCAAATAAAGCAACTAAGTAAAGATTTGGTTACCCAAACTTTAAGGTCGCATAATCACCGCAGGCTAGTTATGTACTATAGGTCAGCCTCAGTACACACTGCCGCAAAAACCCCTACAGCAAAATCAGCCATCTACTGCATAGCAAAACACAGGAAGTCAGGAAGTTTTTTAAACCAACATAACCTGCACAATCGTATAGGAAAAGATAGGATTATCTTTCCTTGCTGAAGACTCAAGACCCCAGCTAAGGGAGATAATCTAAGCCATGTCCTAACTCCAGGGGCCTTCTTATCACTGGAGCAGTCACTTATGCTCAATGACCTCTTTTACAGTTGAGCAGAATGTACATGTGTGACTCTGAAAGTCAGTGGGTACGGATCTTCACAAGGAAACCTTGTTTTTGTGATACATTGAAAGCAATACAGCTGCTTAGTGGGCAGTCCCGGTCCAATCACATCACTGTCTTTATTGCTATTATCTGGTCAGCCATTCTGTAAAGCCCTACCCCTGATTGCAGCCAATGCTTAGTGTTTGTCCTGAGTTGTTGTTTTGTGGTCTGGAGTGCTTGGGCATTTTTCTGTGGGCAAAGGATTGTAAGAAACATTGGAGCAGGGCATAATTTTGTATTCTTGAAATTATTTCTGTGGTTTATTCCATCCATCCATTATCTTATCCTGTGCAGGGTCACAGGACATTATTTCATTCTAAATTAAATTTTAGGGTATTTAAGGATGTTGGACAAAAAAGACAAATGCTTTTGTGTTTGTGATTTGCATAACATAACGTTTATGTCCAAAAAAAGGCAGCACATTCCAGCAAAAGGCTGACAGACAATAACTAAATTTTCAAAAGAAACAGGTTTCATGGCGCTCAGTGTATCTAAATTGCTTAAAAAGATGTAAAATTCAGCTTTGCTAGCAAAACTTCATAACATAATTCAACCTCTTTGTAAAGCTCCTAGTAACATTTCTGTAAGAATGGCAGACCTTATTGTGACTTAGTCTGCCAGGACCTTTTGAGCTGGGGCACCTGTCCACATAAAAAGTGTGTGTGTGTGTGTGTGTGTGTGTGTGTGTAAGATAGGTGAACAAAGGTGGGAAATGCTTTGGATTCTTTTCAGAACACCTCCAACTGCGAACTATTACTGCAATATGGCACCACAGTTTTTGCATTATATGGGCCCTTGAACACACTGTAAATTAAAAGTCCCAGCCAGTCCTTTCACTTAAACAAAACAAATAAAACTGAAACCCAATCACACTTGCAAGAAGAAACATATCATTCAGTCTAAGTGTGGTTTGTCTTGCTCACACTGCTATCTTCACTGCTTTACATGCACAAGTGGCAACGCAGGTCAGAGTTTACTGGTGACTTTACATGGTGTTAACAAACTGGCATCGTGTTAAAACCTGTACCACTGTCCTCCAGTCCCATTAGTACCTACTGAAGATAGAGAGAATGTCTATCCAGAAAAAAAGAAAACCCAAAGAAACACTGATACTGCAAAATGATGTTATTTTGGTCTGCAGGATGATGGTGGCTACGGCCAAAGCGCACATCTGTTATTTTTGTTTTGTTCCATTTAAGCAACAGGAAAACCCAGAACACTGTGAATTCATGTAATTAAAATAACTTTTATGTTTACATATACTGCAAATAACTGAAATCCTCCAGTGGTTTTTTTACCCAATAAACTGAGTATTTTCCCAAAGGTAACCTTGCCTGTTTTAAGCCACTGAATGGCAGACACAAAGTATTTGTGTTTCTTTACAAGGAAGATCTCAGAGGAGTACAGCAGGGCTGGACTTAACTTAATATACACAATGTCAGTGTCAGCAGCACCTTATCATCTCAACATGGATCATAATAACATGACGGGTGGCTGCATTTCAGAGAGTAACCCCCCACCTCATCACGACCCCTTCACTATACACTCCTCTTATTTGAAAAGGAAAGACATGATTTTGAACACACCTATTAAGATTTAAATGAAAAATGTAATTGCAATACCCTTCTGGGTCACACTTTTTTGAATGAATAAAGACAAAATTTAAATTCTACAATTTACTGTAAGCATTTAAAAATATTTTGTATGGATATGCTTCACGCTAACATGAGTTTACGATACAGATTTTAAGTCAACTCTAAAACAGCTATCATGCAAGTCAAACATGAGTAAACAAATGACTAATTACATCAATAATGTACAAGTATGAAATGCGGACAAATGAGAAGAACATTGATTTTATTCATTCAAGACTGTGAGGAGTCCACATTCACAGCACACACAGACACAAAGCTCTAACTTTGTCATGGTGCGTATGTGTGTGACCACGCCCCCTTGTTATCCAGTCTCCTTGTTATTCTAAGTGTTGTAGTGTTCATGCCTGGTAAGTATTCTGATGGGCACTACTTATGTCTCAGTTCGCACTGTCTTTAGGCTAGCTGGTAGTTTGCTGGTCGGTCACGTTAGTTACTTTTAGCAGACACTTCAGTTATTGTTAGTAGTGCACATTAGCCTGAGTGTTGGCTTGATTCCATGTTTGTTTAGAGTTTGTCTGACTTTGGTTCCCTCGACTTTTCGTGTCCTGCTTATGTTTCACTTACTGCTTGGTTCGTGTCCTGGTCTTGGTTATTAGTTTGCACCCGTGTTAGTTCTCGTGTTCATGTCCCCCTTCAGAGGTTCTTGCTGTTCTGTCAGTTCGCTCTCTGTATATCCACCTTGTTTCCAGTGTATGTTTCCTTGTTTCCGTTGGTCTTTGTCTTCTGTCAATAAACTCCACCCTGGCGACTAGACCTTCCTTCAACATGTGTTCCCCCTATTTTGCCCGTGACGCTTTGAAAGTGAATTCCAGCACACTCACCTTTCCAGGGAGGCATACTTCACTTTAAAACTTACTCTGTCCACATTCAAACATATTTAATGAATTCAACAGAGGGCCTGATGTGACCTGACTTATTAATCTTTCATATTTTATTACTCTACAGAATTGGATTTTGAAATTGGACTGCTGAATTTATTATTTTTTGAAGTGTAATCATACAATTACCATTGCTTTTGATACAACATGAATCTAACAGCTGTGTATTTGAAATTAATATTCAGGATTAAAGCACTATAATGTTATTATTTTCATACATTATTAATTGTGTGTATAATTCTGTTACCTTTTACATTATTAGCTTGGCATATATTATTGGGGTGATTGAGTGGGTATTGCACTTTCCTTGTAGGTTCAAATCTGAAGTACCAGGGATGGACAAGCTGGTACATGTCCAATGTTGGTCCCAAGCCCGGAAAAAGTGTGGGGGTTGTACCAGGAAGGGCATTCAGCATAAAAACCTGTGTTACATTGATGTGTGCCTTCTTAGATCTGCCGTGGTGACCTCCTCGTAAGAAGCAGCTGAAAGTTGACTGACTGTCAGTTTTGCATATTTGATTCTATTGGCACATTAATGGATAGTCTGAATTAGATAGTACATTCATTTTTATTATATATACATACATACCCATTTCATTTGATGATGCTCTGCTCAGTACAAAGATACCCTGGTTCAGCTCTGTGACTGTAAAACACCCAGCTCAACACCTAGCTCAGCCTCACAAATCACAACCCTCTGAAAGCTGGAAGACACTTCAGTGGGTCAGCATGGCAGTTCAAACTCCCCTGTGGCACACACACCCATGGAGCACGCCGTAATCAAGCCGCATCAGGCGAATTAAGTTTGCAGTGGAGTCGGCCCCATCGGCAGAGATCGATACACTGCGCTCCATCCCGATCGTCCTCAAACACTAAATTAAGATAAATATTGGTACATCCATAGCAATGGACTGCCAGGGGCAGCGCATCATGCTCTAAATCCACCCACTGGGCTTAAACCGTTATTTATCCGTTCAGTGGAGCTGAAGGACTTCGATTAGCTGGTTCAAGCAGAGTGATGGTTGAATGACTATTTATTGTGTATTTAGAAACGGCTCAACCCAAGCTTGGAACATAACCCCTGCTGAAAACACACAAAGAATGTGTGTGTGCATTTTTCCACGACTGTGCAGTTCTATAGGAATCCATCAGTGTAATTGTCCACCTCAGATCATTTCACAGTATAGGATATATAACTGAACTAATTTTATATAGTTTATTTAAAACAACTTATTATTATCATTATTATTATTATTATTATTATTATTATTATTATTATTATTATTTATTAGTAGTAGTAGTAATACGTGTTCACTGTAGCTGCTCAGATATGTGGTTCATGTGAAATGTAAACAGTCAGAATAAATGCTGGATTATTAATTGCATAAATAATAAGATGTCAGCTCTATCATGGATTGCGCATTACTGTAAAATCTGATTATCGTACAGACATCACATCTCAACCTTTTTACAAATAATACTGTCTGTCATTTGCTAATGAACAATGGCAGGGCTTATTGAAATCCGAATGAAAAAGACAAAATCTGGGACTCTGGCAGTATGTTTGCAGTCTCTTTACTATAAAAGCATCCAAGCTAATTCTTTGGGGGGGAACTGTCTTGGTAATTACCACAGTCTTAAGAAACAGAATATGTTGTCTGCACATTGTGGCAAAAAGAAATAGGACTAATAGTAGCTCACTTGAGAAAATCAAAAATTCCGTCTGTATGGGAATAATTATGGAAGGAATGTGACTGACCTTCTATCATCTCAGCTTTACAGTTTATAACGCACAGGAAATTAAATATTTTTTCTCAAACACTTAAAAGTCTTGCTATAACAGAAAATAGCTGACTTCGATACATGTTAACAATACACGTTTAGTTTGACTGCCTGAGACATTACGACAGTGTTCCTGCAAGCGTTATCGCTGGAACTGAGGAGGCGCAGGAAATGGCGGGATGCTGCGCTGCTCTGCGACATGCAGCTGGTGCCCTGCTGTGGAGAGAGATGCCCAGTTTGTTACTGCCAGCTCCTGTGTGTGTCCTGCTGCTGCTGCTGAATTACTAACACACCGCTCTGGGGGGACCGTGCAGCAACACGACTCGTCCTCCCACAGGTTTGGGGGGGATTCTGTTTGCTCGCAGATGGCTCTCACTTCTCCACCAGCCATTAATACCCCCCAAAAAATTCCCTGAACCTTGTGCCCTCCCCTCTCCCTGCCCCCCACCCTGAGCACCCTGTTTTGGTATTCTGAGCATGCTTCAGCAGCCAGCCCCCCTCATTACAGACATCGCCTCGGTGCTGTGCGCCTGCCTCCCGGCTCCCTGGACCCCCGCTATGGCAATCAGCACAGAGGCGCGGGTGATAGAACCGCCCACGCCAAGCGCAATGAAATGCCAATCAATAGACAAAGAGAGATTGATGAGCTCTCTTCCTTGCCGGCGTGGCTGCCCGGCACCCAGGCCCAGGCCCTGGGAAAGGAAATTGGAGAAGTTGGAGCGAGCCACCCTTTCACGCTTCAGGTTCCACCATGCTCAAATTACCTGGAAGCTCCCAGCTAGGCCCACAGCAGAGAGCAAACCAGGTCTCTGCTGACTGTGGCGTCAGAATACCACGCAGATGACTAACCCCCAGGAGAGAAACGTCACAATACCCTCATGTGTGTGAAAAAAAAAAAAAAAAAAAACGCATGACCGTTGACCCACAGAACAGACAAAACTCCACCGAAGTCTAGCTCAGAACAGAAAGCATAAGGTACTGAAGGGACGTCTTTGTAACACTGCAACGGACGACACGCCGCAGAGAAAATAACTCTTCTCAAAATGAGAAGGGATTACCAGGCTGCTACAGATATCCACAATAAAGCCCAGAGACACCAGGCACAGTTCTGTCCTCTCTTCCTCATTATCTGAGTGGCTCCTTCTAATGTGCGTCCTGGGCACGACTTCAGCTGCTATGACACTTGAACACCACGCTGGGCTTGCAGGGGTTGTCAATAATTGGATTACTTTAAGTGAAGCAAAAAAAAAGTGTTTGCAGATTAACGGTCCCCCTGACTGCTCAGTACTAAACCAGCGCATCTGTGCTACCTACAGGTGCACTGCTTGTCGCACGGCCCAACCCGAATGTAGACTGGCAGAGTGCTGCAGGATCATAAAAGCACTTTAAAAAGTGCGGAACTGCGGCAGCTTGTACAGAATGTAAAGGGCGACCTTTAAAGAGATGCAAGCTCCTCCTTTTTAACACCCACGCTAAAACTGCATACAATGTACAGATTAAGAATTTATGAACTTTCTGGATTTTAGGTGTGCTTGTAAGATGATCACTTATATTCCATTTTTTTTACAGTCTAACTGCTGAATTAGTACTATTTATTAGAAGTGAAGTTATTCTGTGATATCACTTATCACTTATCCAGGTTAGGATACCAAGTGGCCTGGAACTCATAATGCAACACTGGGTAAAACAATAAATGCTTAGTCAATCAAAGGAAACTGATAAACACACTAGGGAAAATGGGCAGGCAGAAACCAACAACTTTGTAGGTGAGATGATAAAAGGCTGCCCATCATCCCACCATGCACTGCACTTCACCTTTGCTTTCAAAAGAGGCAAATAGATGTCCAAGCATACCTGATTAAATCATACTGCTGACTAATCTTTGGTTTAAAGTCTTTCTCCACAGTCGGGAAAGAGAACAGAATTAGAATACACTTGGCATGACCACCGCCTATAACCCCCTCTGTTACCAAATTTCCATGAAATTAAAGAGTCATTTCTCATCTGAAGAAAAATAATACTGTAGGGAGCATTTAAAAATGAGATAAGATAGGGGCAGATTTACCTTTTCATTTCTTTAAAATTCAATCACTTCTTTAGCAGTGTCTGACCTGTGAATTCATAATGCCCTGTTTATTGGGAGAGGGCTTCTCTTCCTTCATGTCTCAATGTGACTTCAAAGTAACCAGAATGCTGTTAAAAAGGTATAAATCCAACAGAGGACCCAAACTATGATAAGTGATCTCATATTTTATACAATGATGCTGGACAAAAAGAACAGGCGGGTCCTCTTTGGTATAGATTGTAAGTAAATATTCCCAATATGTTGTCTGAACTTTATTTAATAACAGGCAGTAATTATTATTTAATAATTACTGGAAACTCCTCTGCCCCTTTCCTCAGAAGTGGAAATGACAGCTGCTAGCTTTAAGTGTGCTTGGGTGATGACTTTGCAGCCCTTCCACCCCAGGAGATGACTTCAGTAGAACAGCCTCCACACACCGCACAAAACTGTAGATGGCCAGTAACAGAGAATATGTGGTGTTGGAGAATGGATTGCAGTCTTCTTGCTTCCAGGGAAGCAGTGAATGAGGAAAGCCTGTGTGCTGACACATCCACCCTGCCTGTAATGAATGCACAGAGTATTTTACTGTTTGTCTAGAAAATGGCTTACTTAGAGGAAGCCACGCAGTGATTTGTCACTGCGCTGGCACAGGGCGGGCTGTGCCAACCTCATTAGAACAATGAATGTTCAAGTGCACCATTCCAGTGTGAGCCAGTACAAGACAGACAAACGGCTGGCGTGCCTAATTAATGACCCCTTTATGTGGTGTCTTTCATTTAATTATTTCCCATGTCTGCAATCAGTAAATAACCTTGAAATCAGGTACGACAACTAATATCTCATTCTTAAAAGCGTCTGAAAATTATTGTTGATTATATGGCATAGTGGTGGCACATCTGTAACATTTTTAGATTTAAGCTTGTGAATTTCTGTCAAGGTGAAACAATGGCCATTAAATTCTTAATTCTAACAACCACGATTAGTTAATTAATGTACAAACAGAAAACTGCCCAGAAAAGCTCAACCACATCACTAGCTGCTGCTTAACATGGCGTTTTCAAACAGCCTTCTTTTAGAATGAAATGCACAAAAAATTCAGGAAAAGATTGTTGAAAAGTTTCCAACACTTCCTCACAATTTCTTTTTTTTTATGTAGCCAGAGAAATATACGCAATAAGTTCATAAATATCCTAACCAAAATAATGACAAAAATACTTTGAAATTATGCACAGATATAAAAATTTATACGTTGGTATTCTTAGGAAGATTACACAGTAATCATTGACATGCAATGTATTTTTACAGATGTTTGATTATAGCAGAATATGGGAAACTGTTTTATTGTTGTTTTAGTTGACACACAACATACGGCTTCATTAAAATTTATGAAAATGCATCGTTGCAACTGCCATAAGCCTTTAAACCTTGAAACATATATCTTGTAAGGTACAAAATTAAATGTTAATTATATTGCAACTGATATCTATATATATATATATATATATTTTTTTTTTTTTTTTTGTAGTTTGCATAGTCTCCAGCATTCCTTTGAAACATTTTCTCTCATGGTCAGAAAAAATGCACATTTTCAGAATAAAGCAGCTGACTGACACTGAACTCATACAACAGATTGATGAGACAGACCGATATTACCAGTGTGAAAAAAAGTGCTATAAGCAATAAGGAACAATAATGTGAACCAAAAGTGCATGTGTACCTGTGTGTGTGAGTGTATGTGTACCTGTGTGTGTGAGTGCATGTGTACCTGTGTGTGTGAGTGCATGTGTACCTGTGTGTGTGAGTGCATGTGTACGCTATAGAAAACATAAGCATGCACATTCAGGACAGTATTTTGAGCTTTCATGCTTTAGATCAATGGTTGTCACAGGACACAGAGTAAGGCCACAGGAGCATACTCATTGCCCTGCACCTGAATGGGACTCATTAACACAAGTGGGCCCATGGCATTACTACTAATTATCATTGTCATAACTGGCAAACTGCCACACCAAACAGAACTCAGTCAAGCATCACAGGATGCCATGTCATGCTGCTGTAAGCAGGTAGAATAGTGGAGAGTGCTGAGGTTAAAAGACCGGTAAATACTTCCTCTACAACGCAAAAAATCTAAATGATCTCTGTCACAAGATTGTGCACACTGGAATCCCATACAAGCACAGACAACATCCCATCTACAACATTCACACTCAGTACGATCTGGCACGAGCAAACCTCTACGCTGTCTGCTAAAGAGGAAGCGCGAGATGTTTCTCTGGAGGAAAAAGACTTGAGAAGCCTGTCGTGTCAGGTAGCTGTGTTGTCTCTGAAGTTCACACCGCCTGTTTTTCTTAGCCAGCTAGGTAAGAGAGCAGATAAAGTGGCGTTTATTTTTTATCAGTGACATACCTGAGCAGGCTGCCTCACAATCATTTTGATAAAGGAAGCATTTAACTTCTTGTAATGCCTCGTTTTCCATCAGTTGTTTATGCAGCATGCTCATTACAGTAAAGGAAGAGGAATTATGAAATTGGAACAACATGACAGCCCCTTCCCACTTTAGTAAGACTGTTTATCTGCAGAACGACTCTTAATTAGGAAGTCCTTATATGCAGGGAGGAGGGGACTTTCAATCCACTTTGTTTTGATTTGTTTTAATATTACATTTTGCATCATACCTTCTGATGATAGCATTCAAAGCACTTCCCAAATATGCATTCAAACAAGCAAGACATCCACAGAGACAAAGGAACTAGGTACAGGAAGTGTACCATACAAAGTTTTTGTACTTTTGGCTTCTAAAAAAGCTATCAAGAACAAGGCATCTCTTTCAAGTGCATTTCATTTCAGCCTTTGTAAGTGTGCTTACAAAGTGTAAGCCCTTTGTTTCATCAGACAATGGACACGCCATTCCATTGTCACAACTATGCTTGTTAAAATTCTCTTCAGTCATATTCAAATACTTACAAATTGTCACTTCTACTGTAAGTGCTTTTTCTGGTATTATTTTTTAATAATTTCACATTATTTTTCAACCTACAAGATCTTTGAAAAGTTCTAAACATTTCCGAAGGGCCTACAATAGCAAATTCAAACTGGGGAAATAACTTCCATCAGCTAAAGTAAGTGCATGTTTTTCCTGTTATTAATATTGACGCTTAACTGTAAAACAGCAGCATTCGTGTTTCAGTAATTAACAGGCCACAAATTCTGTCTGGCTTTGGTTTCTTCATATAACTTGGCATACATGTACAAACCTGACTACAATATCAGAATAGGCTTATAACAACCCAAATTCTCTTCAGTATCCTGTGTTACTATGAAGCCTCAATGTCCCAGTCTGTGTGCCAAAATCAGCCTAAAAGATGCAGAACTCAAGAAAGTCTTTTTGATCTGTGCCACATGGGGGACAAACTAAAGATGCTCTAAAGACGATTTAAAAAATCTAGATTGTAAACAAAGTAAAAGACCTGCATTATAAAGGACTTAAAAAAACTACAATAAGAAACATCCCACATCCCACACTTTTGCAGGTCGGTACTGTATGTGTACAGGGTGGCAGAGGTGTGATACACCAATGCATTGGGGCTGCTGAAATGTCTGCCAAAGCACCTAAATTGCTCCTAAATTCAACTTTTAGGATTCATTTAACATATTTAAACCAGCCTTGCAATGAAAGGTGTCAGAGACTCAATGAAGATTTATGGAACTAAAATTCAAATAAGTGTTTGAATGCTAAAATTCTTAGGGTGTACACATAGTAAGGTAAAAAAAAATTAGGTGAAAGTTTATTGAAAAATGTAATTATAATAATTTTCGCTTTATAACATCTTCATTTACAAAAAAACGCCTTCATTTACAAGAAAATTAACTTTGCAAAGTATATATGTAGAAGTCGAAGTACAATCAATAAAAGTGATGTGATTAATTTCAGTTAATCAAATTAATTGATTTATTCAGCACCATATGTTCCTGGCAGGCAAAGCAAACCTATTAAGATTGAGCTGAATTTTTTATGCTTTTAATTGGCATATAACTCATTTTGGCACCGTGAGCAAATATGTGCCACTTATGGAACACATCATTTTCTGTAATGACTAAGTGTGTACATGTCCTTTCTGGCTTATTCAGTGTGCAGTAACTGAGCATCGGTTCAGTACAAGTCATTTTGAGTCACAAGCTTATAACATCACGGAGAGCAGAAAACTTTGCTGTGCAGTAGACGAGAAAACGGCGATAATAAAATGAGTAGACTCTGGGTGATGGAACACTCGCAAAAGCAGGCCTGCTGACAACTCGGTTTTAGTCCTGATTGAACAATGAGAAATTCACAGGATGAAAGACGGCAGTGATAGAAACAGCGGATGTACAACAGGCTCCAGGGTGTGTATGAGAACCTCTTGAGCAGTACTGCTGCCGCTGGGTTCCAGAGGCCTGGTCACATGGCCAGGAGAGACAAAACATACCTTCAGGACGGAGCTACAGAGAGGCGGTCTGCTCCGGAACTGATAAGGTCCGCCAGGCATCACAAGAGCATCCTCTTTCCAACACGGTCCCCCCTTTGGCTGCTAAACCTGAGACACGACTGCTTCAAGCACTGCAGCTAATGGATTACATGGATTAGAGGAAGGCGAGCATTAAAAAGGCCACACGTTCCTGGCTTCTTTCCAACCTGCCGTACGCACGCATGTGTCTGGATACCGGAGGTGTTGAGTGAGAGACTGCAGGGACCGCACTACACGCGTGACGGTGCATGAGCGTGAGGGATGGGGCTGTAATGCGTGTGCTCAGAAATTCGTCTGTGACAGACGGAGCTCTCCCCCTTGGCTGGAATTAATCACTCTGAGACCTTTTCCGTGGGAAAGAGTAAAGGAAATGCACGGCAATTAAATAATGAATCTGTGTCAGCAGGCACAAATGATGCATATTAAGAAGTGAGCTCCTAATGAAGTTAGCTGAGAAATCGTTCTTATTTTACAAATCACTAATGAGATTTATAGCCTTACTTGGAAATTAAAAAAGTACAATGGTTATGATGTTGCATATTATGGTTAACATTATATGTTATTATAAGTAAAAGGGATCACGTGTGTACTTTTAAAAGTATCTAACTGCATTTCTGAACTCAAACCAAGCATCATTCACTGTAGAACAATGTTAACATTATTTCACTACACCAAACACAAATACCCATTAACCAGTCCCAAATTTCACCAAGTGTTTAAAAACAAGCATATATTTATATTAGAAAACATTCAGAGGAAAAAACGAAGAAATAGTTTTAGGAAAATAGCAGCCATAAAGTACGTAAATTAATAAAGCCCTATATACACAGAAACACATACACACAAGCACAGACACACACAGACACACACGTAGTCATGGGTTGGTGCCCTTGCTGGTGATGCCACCTACACCTTCTTTAAGTGTCTCCCTGGTGACCAAACTCCAAAAGAGACAGCAGCCCACCAGCAGCCTGCTGGCACCTTATCTCATGTCTTGTAGCAGGAAAATCCAAGAAACCATCCAAAATGACCCACGCCTTGATCTATGTTCACACTGTCAGAGGATAAACGAGGAGGGGGTGGCGAGGCCTGAAACCTGCTTCATGTAGATGGGTAGAGTTGATGGGGGGGCATTAAAATCCTGAAACTGATCACAGCAGGCACTAACAGTCACTTTGCCGGTATCAGCAGCATAAAACAGTGCTCCTGTTTGGCCCAACATATTTTCTGCTTTTTTCTGTTTAAAGAAACGTGAAAAATAAAGTCTTCTTTCTTTGACAGGCACTGAATACTGCAAAATCCATTTTACTGAAAAATACATGACTCATTATCTGATTCCTTTGCATAGATGTATTTTGCCCTCAGAAATTAAAATGTAATCTTAGTCATGGTTTTAGTCATAGCGAGATGTACCTGTTAAATACAAGGAAATATCTTAAAAGACTAAGGCTACAAATCTTAGCAAGAACCTGTTCTATGTCATAATCCATCATTTTACAAGAATGCTACAATTGAGGAAAATGATATCTTTCACTTGCAGTAGCTGATGTGCATCGGATCGAGAGTCTGTTATTGAACTTTTTTCATGGCGTGTGACATGCAGTACTTAACCGGTGTGTCTCAGTAAAGCTATGAAAATCAGTCATTTAATCACTGTTGCCAGTGTTACAAACAGCAGTTGGTTGCTCTTCTAATGGCATTCGTTACTTCAGAACCTTGCCTTGAGTTGTCCATGCCATATAGAAAGGTGAACATCTTTCATTAAAAACGAAGCTCAGCTCGGATCCCAGGCAGCCTGACAGCCCAGCTGCCAGCGATAAAGACGTCTGTTTACCTGTCAGGCCTCTCAGCTCCCCAGCCGTGTTCCTCCTACGGCGAGTTCTGAGTATGTTTGGAGACTCCATGTCACCTTCCAGCACTTCTGCAGCTCACTGAGAGGATGTGATGAATACCTCTAGTGACCAATACCTGCTAGCAGCCATGTCCATGTTTCATAAGAGCCTGACATCCAACATGCAGAAAAGCTGATGCAGAATGAACTGAGAGTCAGCGTGCTCAAGAGATACCCCCCCCCCCATAAACAAGTCTCAGTCAAAGGGCAACCACAAC
The DNA here is from genome assembly GCA_025773905.1 of Chitala chitala. NCBI lineage: Eukaryota > Metazoa > Chordata > Actinopteri > Osteoglossiformes > Notopteridae > Chitala > Chitala chitala. The sequence goes on from JABJVR010047640.1 coordinate 17,523, forward strand.
CGACCACTGGAAGCGCAAGTGTTCCATGGCCCGAGAGATGAAATGTGCAGATGGCAAAAAGGGCAGGGTCATCAGAGGGCATGGAACATCTAACTAAATTACACCTCACTTGTAATGCATGAAAACACCAGTGGACAAAACAAATAAAAACAGTTACCATATCAGCCTTTCAAAAGCTGCCTGACAGAGCACATGGTTCAGATCTGGATAAGATCTTACATGTTATGTGACTAGATACCAAACAAATGTCCTCGGTCTGTTGGGACTAACTGAAACGTACAGTATAATCAGTGACATTCTGGAGTCCTATGTAGGTTACACATAATTTTTCCCATCAAATGGGATTTTAAATTGTGTAACAATATACTGTTAGAAACTATCAGAATTTATCTCTTTCATATGCTTTGGGATATCTGGAAGTTTAGTCATGTGAACTAGACTTCTTTCTCCTTTCCAGTTCTTTCTCAGTTCCAGTTGACATGACTAAACTTTCAGATAACCTCACCTGGACGACTGAGAATCTTCATAGACATGCTTTGGGATACTTGAATAGAAATAAATGTTTCCTTTCTTCATTTACATTTCAATTTCAAAGTAAAACACATATCACACCAGAGCACAACAGCCCATGTTGTTAAAAAGGTGGACTTTTTTTTTTTTTGCAGCTTCCATGATAAGGAGATTAATTTCTCCTGTCAGGAGCGGAACTGGGCATGGAAGCCAAGCAAAGACAACTGTGCTCCGCAGGTGCCACTTTTAGACAGGCTCACTCATCTCCTTGTTGGCTACAGCACTAAAAAAACTGAGAAGGCACAGGTTTAAATCAGAACCAGCAGCAAGGCCCTGTTATGCCATGTCTGGGCCCCTAGGCTTCAATAAGCGAGTCGACAGAGTAAAGTTACAGAAGAACAAAAGGTTTGTGCAGCACTGCTATTTTGTAGGGTCTGTTGTCTTACAAACTATGCTTTCATTCTCCATGGCAGAGATACAATTAAGAGAGTATACAGGGCACCCTTACAACTAGATGAACAATACATTTAGAAATTTTAAATATATATTATATATAATCACTTTAGCAGAGGCACCGATGAGCTCCCAGGCCCCAGGCTTCAGCCCATTTAGTGTAATGGATAATCTGGCCCTGTGCAGCAGTCAATCTCCTGTGATTGGCGCACCTCAGCAGTGCCCTAAAACAGGGAGAATACGGCACTATCTGACAACCAATGTATGCAGGGACAATCAGTGTCTCCATGTTAAAGTCAGAGACCCACTGCGTGTCTAATCACCAAACTACCTTGATGATGTAATCAGAGAGAACCACAGGCTTCCTGTCTTTAGTGATGTCTTCCTTATGTGGCTCGATGAAGTACAGAAGGGAAGCCAATCATATTTACGTATTTGCTCAAAAATATCTATTGTGCGTTTGGGACCTTGACATTGTGGTCAAGACAACAAACCATTTAATTGTCATTAACCATTGTGTTGCCTAATTTTATTAAAATTATCAAAGGCTACTGAGAGCTGGCTACATGAACGGTCTCATGGCACAAGACACTTCACCACTAACAGACTGGACCCGCTTAAAAGCCATTCGAGTGATGAGAAAATCTTCTGCCAAGCAGCATATTGTGCAGATAATTTATTCATATTTCTGGTGACATCCGCAAAACAAATTATATTTGCCAATATGTGGGCATAAATAAAGTTAGAAAAATGTTTTTACAAAAATGAGAGCATCATTGGGCTTCTTCCAGCTGGGGAATGGAGATGGGCTTTCCATATAAGAAGCACCCTAAGCCAAACACGTTAAGTATGGGTTTAACCACATCAGATCATATTAAACTCTAAAGGATATAAAACAGGCTAAAAACACAATGAGGATGCACACAGCTCTTACCACATGATCCTGTAAGACATCAGACGAGTGTCTTATACAAAGTGGTCAAACTGCATTACAGTTCTTCCTCTAACCAAGATATTTTGTATAAAACATAAATATTTCAGCACCACTATTAAAATGGGGCTCTATTTATGTATTACTTTGTTAGCATAGCTTTTATTTACGTTTATTGTTAATGTACTCTGGGTATGTGCTGGAAGTTACCATGTGCAAAACATGTACACATAATACTGCATAACACGCATGACCATTAGCAATATCAAAGGAGTTTCTCTTTAACAGAGAAAAATCTCACATCACATCAAGTAAATGAAATGTATATTTCCATATTCTTCATCTTTAAATGGCTTGAAAAAAGTAACAACTTACCTTTGGAAGCCATTTCAAAATCAAGTGCTAAGAAATATTTACATTTATTTCACAATGTTAGGAAACATGCTTTATAAAAAATAAATTGAACTGTATCATTGAACTGTATTCTGCAAATTCAAACAGATTAGCAAGAGATCTCAAGAGAGAAACCTTAACAATGAATAATTATACTTTTTTTATTCACAGAGAGCCTGTGTCTGAAAAATTATCAGCTGTTTTCCACCGTAGTGGACATGGAATCGGTTATGGAGGTGATGAAGACACTGCGCAAATGTCTGTCAGAATAACGAGCAGAACCACAGCTGTCAAATCCATTTTAGATGTTCTTCTTGAACCACCACGAACAGTTGCATTCATGAAGCAAATACATCTGAGCAGAGAGATTAATTAATTTGATGCTCTGGTTTTAGACGAGCATTTTTCATGGGGCTTTAATATAGAAGATTCAGCACGCGGCACATGGTGAATGATTACCTTCAATCCGTTTCCAGTCCAGCACTTTAAAGCAATGAAAATTAACACATGCTGGGTTATGTCCTCTCTAATATCACACTTACCGATGGACACCTGTCACACCGGGTTGGGTAAGGGGAAGTGTGGCGACTGCATACAACATCACATATTAAATCCTCATACAGTGCACAATGGCAAATCTAGAACTTTAGCAGTACTTCTGACTGAGGTGTTGTTTAAATCCTGAAACACAAAATTTTGTATTTACTTTTATTTCAGACTCAACCGCCTCTCAACAGATCACATGAACACAATCTAAGAATGGATTTAAATGTTCCTCTTAAAGATAACAAGAAGGTAAAATGGAAATCATCTGATTCCCAAATGGATGTTAAGATCAACTGACATGTAGTCATGTTAGTGCAAGACGTGAAAGTAAATTCCAGATGTAACAGTAATTCAAGCACTTAAAATCCCTGTAAAATGATCTATAAAGTGCTAACCAATAAAAACCACAAGGCATAGGAAAGGCCACAACTTCATTACTAAATAATTATTTTCCTTGTTGTGCATTAACAAAAGCTAATCATGTAAGAAACATATGCTTGTTCTGAAATGTAAGTTAATCATTAGGATTAGTTGCACCATTTTGGTTTTTGTTATAATTTTGGTAAAATTCAGGTAGATACAAATTTGTCATTTTTGTCCCCTGAGGTACGACAGTGTGTGGATCGTGATTTTCAAGGTCCATTAGAGAAAGAACATTAGAGAGATCAATGTATGTCTCAGGATTTTACATAGCAAGCTGCAGGCAGTTTCCAAAAGCCAGCACTCCATCCTGAGACAATCCACCCCAGCTGAAACCAGCAGGCTTTCGAAGTTTGTTTTCCTGCAGCGCCTTCATCCATCACTGCGATGAGCAATCAGGATGGAGCTTATAAACCACTGGATTTCACCAGCAAACTATTTTCTGCTCAATTCAAACACCAACACAAAACCTCCCCCTTGTCCTCCGGTGTGATCCAAGTTTTAAAAGACCAAGCTTGTAAACAGGTGGCCCTGGGACCATTTGTGAAGACTTCTAAAAAAAAAAAGCAGTCTTTTCACAGACATCCAACAATGCTTCGTACACAGCTCCTGCCACAGCACAACCTGGCCCTTTCTCCACGTTTTGCTGTACTACAATGCTAAGCAAAAGGTAAGCACTACGAAACAGAGCACTTCCTCAAAATTAACAATGGATGTGCTATCAGATTCAAGCACCATAGCTGTTGTGCTGCATGACACACCTCTTCCACTCTGTCAGCACCCAGCAACAAAGTGTTCTGCTGAGAACAGGCAGACACACAGGGCTGCTGACAGTATGTATGGTAGGCAGCAGATCCATGGGCATCACAGAACAGCCTTCTCGACTTGCACAACTTGTCCACTGATGGCAGGACAGAAAGTAAATATTTGCACGCTAATCTGTTTTCCATGACACTATCCAGTGTGTTCACACACATCCCCAATTTAATACTCCAGTGTAAATACTTGACTGACGTTTCTATAAATGACATGTAGGGAAAGAATTACACCCAATCTCTTCAGGTGTGGAATCCACTTTATCACGGTTAAGTTTACTTATAATGTTAACAGACACATTTTTTAAATCATTATAAATCCAAAAACTACGTTATCTGTTTTCAAAACCCCTAGAATCTGCTATTTAAATGCTTATTGCCTTTTTAAAATTTTTCTCTTTTTGTGTTCTGTTTTTTCTACAGTATTAATCAGGCAAATCCCACACTCAGGCCAAGCACAGACCATGCTATACACCTGTGAATTACCTAAGTTACCAAAACTGCATATTATATACTATTGTGGTACTGAACATGCCCATCAATGCTGTCAGATACGTCTGTCTCTCATCAAAGTAGTCCGCAGTGATTGCTCACAGCTTACCTCTCATTTAGTGCACTGCACTTGAAGAAAAAGATCACTGAAGAAAAACAAGTGAATTCTACACCTTGCATAGAAATCTTCAGCCAAACACTTGAACTTGGGAGCAATTTTCTTTCACGGTCTACTGCAATTGATGGTTATGTACAACAAAAAAATTTAGAAGCACTGCCTGTAAATGTGCTCCGCAAGATGGCATGAGAAGTTAGTACTGCTCACAAATGCTTTTGCTTAATGCGCAGCGAGACAAGTGAATCCACGTATCAGCTATAACACTCAGGAGGGAGCATCAGTCTCATTTATGTAGAAAAGTAAATAACTGCCACATATCAGTTTAGAGGCAGTTTCTATGGCAACGGTGCACTGTACATTCTCCTACAGCATCCCAAAGGATTTCTCCAGTGTTCACTTAGAAAAAGTGATGGTTTTAATCATGGAGACTATTTAACAGATGAACATCAATGATTTAAAATGTTCTCCAGTCCTTTATTACACACAGATGCTTGCCTTTAGGTTAGAGCAACGCTCCTGCCTCTGAAACACAGATTTACGACTTGGCTCGACAGAAGTGCTTAGAGGGCTTTAAAATCTCTGGATGCATAAAACCCATCATGGCAGCTAGAGAGGTCCACAGTCAATAAAATGTGAAAGACATTTTACTTAATTATTTCCTCTCTTTATGGAAGCCTTCCTAAACAACACATGGTCCTCCACTAAAAAAGCATCAGCAACATACAAAGCTATATCTCATAGTCACTGTCAAAGAAAGAATACATGCTATGCAACTTAGCCTACATATTTATTACAGCATTATGCTATTTTCTAATTTTTGAAGGCCCTTGTCAGTCATGGGCAAATCAAATTGTTCTACGTTTCCTCTTCCATGCTCCAGACTCATTATATAATGTCAATTATGTGTGATATACAGTATATACACAATAACTAAATAACCTACCCCCTGAAACAATTGACAATATTGGAACTGAGAAGAAAGTATAGAAATACAATTTTTCAGTGTTGTATAATTGTGGATAATTGTTTTTTAAACATTCTGAAAACATACTAATTTTGTTTTCTACATGTTATATATTATATTTATATTCAAATTCAAAGAAAGCAATTTGAAAAGGATGTATTGAATATTCAGTATACTGAATTCAGCATCTTCTTGTATGTAATCAGCTTGTTTCCATAAGGGTAAAAGCAGGAGTAATAACTTTTACAGGAGCACTGTCACAAGCATGGTCCAATCCTGTCTAGTCTCTGTTATTTTTTGCACCTTGCTGGTCTAGTGTATGTAGCATCTCTATGCCTTCACCATTCTCATTCACAATCCCAATTGTCTGAGAGACGACACCTGGCGTTGGGCTCCCTGGGTTTCTATATATAGTCTCCTGTTTCCCTTATTCCTTGCTTGTTGTCAGGTGTGTTCTAAGTGCATCTTAGGCGTTTGGTCGTATGTGCTTTTGTACAGATTTTTGTAGTAGTGTTTTCTCATTACTGCGATCCCAGTTTTGCTGTTCTCCCTTACTCCCTTGAGTTTGCTCCGGTTCGTTGCTCACCATGTTGTGTACCTGAGTATCCTAGTTTTGCTCCCCTGTTGTCCTCCCTAATAAAAAGCCCTCTATTCTGCACTTAGGCCTACCTCGTTGTTGGGTTCAGCTTGGCCAGGTCGTAGCATACATAAAGCTGATTTACTGCAGAGCAGTATGTATACAGTGTACCTGTTTTGTTTATTTTGTACATGGATGCTGAATTTCACACATGCATACATCATTATACCGTACGTACCCTAGCATACATTTTTTAAAGCAGTCAGTCCACTAAAGTCAATAAATGACACCACAAAAATGGGCCGTTGTGCGTTTTCACTATTCACGCTGTTTATGCAGAGGATAGTGACAGATGCTTCTCTGTGCACTGCTGCATTAAAAATAGCTCAGCGAAAAACCAGAGCCTGGGACATGCTTTGATATCAAGTCACACTGCATGAAATGGGTCCACATAAAGAGACAACCCTGATGTTTGCACTAGAACTTCAAAGAAGAGGCCAGAGAACTATTGCAACATACAGTCTAAAGACACTTCTTATAAATGTGTCACTCAGGTTGTGTTATGATCTGAACACTCAGACAGAAAAATGTGAAAGTAAAACATTATGTGTACTTGTGGTCGTCTGTGGATGTACCATAACTACGGCATAATGCAGGAAAGAAAAATTCCACAAGTCCAGCGTTTCTCTATTTTTGAATGATCACAATTATTCAGATTCTTTATGACTGAAGCTAGCAGATAACAGCAATGGAGGAGTCACAAAAATGCATGAACACATACAAGTTGCAGTCGTGATCAAAACTATAAAAAACCACAAGCAGAAACCGCCTGACACCTGCAGTATAAGGGAGGCCAAGCTCAATTTCAGTCAGTAGCCTTCGATAACCCATCTGTGAAACCCAAATGTCCATTTTGCACGTGTGCAGGGAAGTTTGCGGCATGAAATATGGTGACACGGATGAAGGACTGATATGGAATACTGTCCATATTGAGCACTAGCTGTTCATCAACACTATCAGAGTTTCCAGCAGTTATGCTACAAAAGATGTATACTTTCATTTCTACAGTAGATCAGCATTCAGGTACAACAAGACCCATGACATAAAGAATGACCATTTAGCAGTAAGATTTCGTATTGGTTTCAGTGTGAATAACATATCTTTCAGTTCCCCTCTCTTTTTCAATTCAAATAAATTTTACATTCATATTCCATCCCCGACTGACACCCTACCAGAATCTCCCCTACATTGTGCTCTAAGGTACCTGGAACAGACTCCGGGCCTCCCTGTGACCCTACATAGCATAAGCAATATGGAAAGTGGAAAGATGGATGGATGGATCTCCAACTATCAGCAATCCACTCATCAGACATGTCAAAGCTCATCCTAGTACCCAGAAACATTTGATTCCTTTAGCAGATACGGAGACATTATTTTAACATGCCATTGATTATTGCTTGTGTCTCTTAGATGGCATTCTAATCATTGACGGCTACACTTTATGTATACGGATTCGAGCTAAAGGTGTGCTTCACAATTAAAGCCATCTGTACAGAACAGCATATGAAAATTCAACGACTATTAACATTAAAAACCTCTAGCAGGCCAAAGGCCATGGAGTGACATAATAACAGACAGGTTGGTGGTGCTTAAGAGTTTTTCTGGACACCAGTGCAGAGAAAGCACTGCCTGTGACCCCTCCCGCAGACTAAAGACAGCCAGAGACAAAGCGCAATGCGGGTGCGTGCTTGAGTTGCTCTGCATCTCCATTAAGTATCTGCTTATCTAAAGAGCAACGTGACCTGTGTTTTCATGTTCCTCCCTGAACCACTGATCAGCAATGATGGACGAAATGGAGTATTAAAATCCAGCGCAGGTGGGATTACTGTATTCTGTCAGATACAGTCTGATTTAACCCAGTAGGAACATGGAAAGTACACAGGGAAAAGAAGGTTACAACTCCTTGTGATTGACAGTGCATGATAATCCTATCCATAGCTGGTTTCTTTACTGGTTTTCCTACATTTCATTTTCTGTTCAGTGCCGCAGCAAGTAGAATGCCGTATGTTTTGCAGCCTTTTCAGCACACCTCTAAAGGTGCTACATAGTGCTTCATAATTTGTTGCTGAAACAGGGAACTCGTTAGACAAATAGAATGTTTAACGAGAGCAGAATGTCACAGGTCAACACTTAAAACATCCCCCAGCTGACATTAATGACTTCTTAGACAGCAGTTATCTGTTGCCTGTCTCTACCACTATAATGCTGCCAAAGTTTATTTCTAGCACTATGATGGTTTTACTACAAGTGTAATTCACCCATGCAAAAACAAACAATTAACAGGCTGTAGGATTAAAAATGTGCCACATCTTTCAAAACATAGTTTTGAGTTTTAACTGGGAATGAGAAAATAAAAAGCTCAATGTAAGATTAGAAAATGTTATTTAAAATTTTTTTTTTTTTTTACAAAATACATGCCAACTTCTTAATGAAATCAATTAGAAAGGCATGAGCCTTTAACACACAGCAATTAACACACAGCTTCCACGACCTCTGTCAGATATAAAATGTGCATTTTTACATTTTGTTTCACATAGTTTACATAATTCAGGGTCTGAAAAATATGATTTTTGATGATGATGGTTTTGTTAATTTGAAGAGTTTGTTGGCCATGCTATGTAAAAGTCTTCTGTTCCTCTACATCTTTCTGCATGTTGTGAAACGGCATGTTAAACATGCATGTGAGTCCAGGGTTCCAACTTAAACAGCATGTTAAAGATGCAGGGGTGTCCAGGGTTCCAACTTAAACGGCATGTTAAAGATGCAGGGGTGTCCAGGGTTCCAACTTAAACGGCATGTTAAAGATGCAGGGGTGTCCAGGGTTCCAACTTAAACCCTATTCAGAATACAATCGTCCCTCCACCTTTGAAATTGTGAATGTCAAATTCACAGTTATTCACCAATTGGCTGTGACCAGTTAATAAGAATATTATTATGAGCTTGCCAAAAGCTTGCAGAAACGTTCAGATGATGGAACAATATACAGAGGGGCCCAAAAAATTTATACAAACTTCAACATGAAAAATATACACATAATTTTTTTTTTTACAAAATGTATATAAACATCAAACAACATCTTTAAACATATTAAGAGGAAACATAATACTACACATTGCTACCATCATTCAATTATTAGATAACTGTTCAAGTGTGTATACATTTTTTTGGGCCCCTTAGTATTAAAAATAAAAAAAAATATTTGTATCACATTAAATTTTATATA
>JABJVR010047641.1:0-27021 GCA_025773905.1 Chitala chitala
CCTCTCTCCCTCTCTCCCTCTCTCCCTCTCTCTCTGCCTCTCTCTCTCTGCCTCTCTCCCTCTCTCTCTCTCTCTGCCTCTCTCCCTCTCTCTCTCTCTCTGCCTCTCTCCCTCTCTCCCTCTCTCTCTCGCTCTCTCTCCGTCCCTCTCCCCCTCTCTCTCTGTCTTTCTCTCCCTCTCTGAGTGCCTGCTTCTGTGATCCAGCTCACTCCCTTATTGCAGTGTTTTTGCGACACAGTCGAATGAGCTCCCGTGTCACAGTGGAGCAGAGGGACTGCCGGTTGTGTCGTTCAGACAGACCTGTGAGGGTGCCCACTGCAGTGAGAGTGACGCCTCTGTGTCATTATGCTGCCAGTGCAGTTGTGCCTTCTGGAGTCTCTGGACTTTGTACATTTGCAATGAGGTTCAGAAAGCTGCCATATTTTATGTCATGAATTAACCTGTCCTGTTATGAAGTGCACCTCGGGAAATTAGCACTGCTTTAAAAATACAAAAAAGATATGAAGGTGCATATTAATGCATACGGTATGTAAAATGATAAACTGAGGTTTCTTACTCACCTAGCAGACAGCACCAGGCAGGTCTGGGACCTCATATAATAAACTGTAATCTGCATAACATGCAGGTTGTCACTTCATAAAGAGGAGCCTAACACACAGGTCCTCGCCTCTCTGATAGGACCCGAAGTCACAAACAGGTCACAGATTAGCAGAGAGGCGTCTGCCTAACAGAACTCAGCAAGCTCTGAGACACAGGGCCAGATGAGATGGCATTAAAGTACGGTGAATAATTGCCTTCATATTACTTGTAGCTGGTTTTGCCATCTGCCTGGTGTTCTCTCTTTTAATTTTTCCCCCCATCTCTGCACCTCCTTCTGTCCTCTCCCCTTTCCTCTGTGCCCCCCCACCACTCAGTCACAGAACAAAACCGCGCTCCAATGGAGTCGGGCAACCCAACCCGGTCCACGCGGCGCTCGTGCTAATTGATCAGCCCCAAGCTTGTCACTCCCAGCGAAAGTCGTGTGAATGAGTAATGAGAAGGCGGGAACTCTAGACAGGCCAGTCGGGGGAGAACGCGCCGCAAAAGGCACCGGCAAACCAAAGATGTTCCACTGCTGCGTTCATTTTGTTGTAATCCCTGCCTCGACACGCTTAAGCAGGATTAAAAACATAACTCGGTAGTCAAATGTTTTTCCCCTGTGTGGCGGGTGGATTGTGTGCATTTTTTTTTTGGGAAGAGGGGGGACAATTGTACCACTTGGCAGATCGATTGCGCCGAGTCTGTGGAGGAGGAGATAAACAGTGTTGTCACGGCGATCGTTTAATTCTTTCCACGCTGAGGAGATGAGTGCCTTAAAGTGAACCAGGGAGGAGGGCAGGTTTGGAAAAAAGAAAAAACATACGAACCTATGGAAAGAGTTTAGTTGGGTTTGCTCTGAATCATTCGGTCAGTTGGTCATGGAAAAGCCCTCTAGTTTGCTCTTGTGGCTTCTCAGACGACTGCTTAGATAAAGACTGGGTTTGGTATTTCTGCTTTTTGGAGGGATAACTCCCAGTATGGCCACCTTCCTCTTTCCCTTAAACACCTTTTCTCTATAACCGCTTCCCTTACTCACATAAGTTCTTTTTCTCAGCACCTGTAAATTCCCTTTCCCTGTCAGTCTCCTGCACTCCTCCTTTCGTTCCTTTTTTCTTTTTTTCTGTGGTTTGGATGCCCCCCACCCCACCCCACTCACTTATCTGAAATCACCTCTAAATTAACTTTCCTGAATTATCGCTGACTAGAGGGCTTGGCCCGGTGCATTGTGGTCCAGGTGCACCCATGGCCACAGGTTGCGATAAGTCAGTCGGGGTGGGGAAGTGTTGGGGGGGGGGGCAATATTGATCTCACTCCTCTTTGAAGTCAGCCTCCTGTCAGCAGTGATTATGTGGAAAGACAGGCTCTATTGTGGGAAAAAGATTTCACTACAGCCTTTTGGAGGACACTGGGGGGCATACCAGTTTACCGCAGGCGGGGCTGTGCATGTGTGTGCTGGTCTCTGAGACGTGTGAGATGGGGATTTGAGGGGGTTGTGGAGGCGTTTGTGTTTGTCTTCCCTTTCTTGGTACGGGGGGGAGGGATTGTGCCATGGCAATATTATTATCATGGTTCTTATCTGTTGTTGTTGAGTTAGTTTGTGCAAGTGGTTATTTTTAATTCCAAACCAAGGGTCAGATTTAGTGGCACAAGGCCGATGACCCTCCTAGGGCAACAAAAAAAAAAAAACTCATCTCATGAACCGTCATGCTGTCTGCTAAGTGGATTCCCACGCAGAGATACCTCAAGTCCAAGGATGCTAGCTGTGCCAAATTGGATTTGTATGTTTTTCACTGGGGCATTGACATTTATATGGTGCCATAGCTAAAGAGGCACTCATAAGGCTAGCCTGGTTTAAATGATTACTTTCTGCAGAGATAACTAATTTCAATCCTTAGTCCCAAAACACCGTTAGATAAAAATAGTAGTAAGCAACCTTACTGCAAAAAATTGCACAAAGCAGTGTGCATTTATAGGTAATACCTAAACTGAAAGCAAGCGATTTAAATTTTCCTTATCTGAATAACACTGAAATAATTTACAGATTAAACAGCAAAGTATATATACATAAAGAATTTTAAGGACTAGACTGCAAATATGTTTCATTTTTTTTTTGTCCTACCAACGTAATAATTTTATGTCTACAATGTGTCCCACAAATCACTGTACAACAACAAAGTGTGTCCTTCTGTAAGAAGTTCTCAAACACGTATGACACAGCGCTTATACAGTTGATGTGACCTCCTGACCAATCCGACTTGGCAGAAGATGGTCTCAGGCAGAGATAGTTTCTTGTATGGCACGACATTGAAGGTAAGTGTGCCATGCCAGGCATGGTAATGGCAAAACAGTCTTTCACACTGAACTGGATTCAACACTGGTGGAGCCGAAGCCATCACAGATGTCTTGGCAGGCAGATTTTAAAACCCGTTGTTTTGATCCTTTCAGCTGCACACTAGCAGTTCAGGCTGCTGTCTCTCCATGAACACACTGCAGTTTAATGTCATTAGGCCGGGTTCTCTTTCCCTGAGCACCATTCCCAATCAGTTAGATTAATGTAGTGAACCTCCCAGACCCTATTCAGTTCCTTATAAAACAGTTAAAGTCACAGATAAGGAAAAAAAGTGTATTTATTATTCTTCTATGTTACTATTATCCAGGAGGGACAGTCAACAGCCCTTCTGAGGAGTTTGGGGAATCATTTTGATACTTTCCATAAAATTGGCCTAATGGATTTTTTCTCTTCTTCTTTTATGATTCCCACCGGGAACATGTGCGCGCAGCTCTGTGTGAAAATTCTGCCATTCAGCATCACAGCTGATTGACTGATTGATTGCAGTCCTGTACCCAGTAATTGACTGCATAAACACGTCCTTGTATTTGTCACTCATTTTCTCATAGGTCCGCGCCCCCCTTCCACCCCCCAACACCTCAGGCAAATGTAGTGTGAGATAACATCTGCAAGCCCCACGGGAAGGCCTGCGGGCCAACAGTATTTACTCCCCCCCAAACACATTCCTCCACATTGTCCTGTCCCTAGACTGCCCTGCCTTTGTTCACAGCTTCAGTGCTGGTTCTGTTTCATTTGTAAGTCAAGTGAGGTCAACACCCCTCCTTGGTCGTGCATGAATATACTAATCCAGCTGAGATTGGACAGGTCTCTGTGTGGCAGGAGATAGGCCCCGAGGGGTGGGCCTATGTACGTATGTCGGGGGGGGAGTGAATAAACAAAGCTTTTCACAAAGGCGAGATGGGAGTGAGTGTTCGCTCAAGCCTGCAGTTGATTGCAACGGGGCTGCGTCCTGCCACAGTGGTCGGGGGTGGGGCAACACAGCACTGAATTAGTGGTGTATTAGCTCTGCGTGTGTACCAGCGAGCCCCTCCCTGACCTTCACGTCACATTCCCAATCACTGCAACAAAAGCACAGGCTCCCTAGGCACTCCTGCCTCGACCCGCACCGCTGAACATGAGACCCGTCCTCCTTGTTTGTCCAGCTGGCACCGAACGTCCCTAATTGTCCCGGGATAATGTGCTCCGGGGGCCTCTGTGGGAGTCCGTGTGATAGGCTTATGTCGTTTTACTCGCTCTGATTGATTTCTATACGTCTACCCCAATAATGCCAGATTCCACGTCTTTGTCATGGTTTGTTGTGCTTTCGGATTTCTCCGCCGTACAATAATGCATGAGGCACTGGAACAGATGACTAATTGTACTTGGGTTTTTTTTGCATGTTCTTGCTTATAATACAGCTTCCTGTGCAAAGGCAGGCAGTGCAAATCATGTGATTCTGGACTTAAAATGGACGGGGTTATTTATTTATTTATTTACTTCTGATCCACGAGACCGGAATCGGGTTGCGTAATTAATTCCGTGAAGCTCAAAGCGGATTGCGATATCATTACTGCTTCAGGGTAGCAGCCTTAGTTCGTCCTGTTTGCTCTCTTAGAAAAGGGGCAATATTTAATCGCCCTCTGTTTGCATGATGTCAGGGTTTTACATCCAGGTTATTGGTGTGATGCCGGGGGGTGGGGGGGAGGGCAGGCTTGTTGTTCAGTGTTTACTTTCTGCTCTTGGAGGCCAAGCCCCTGTGCGTTCTGTTTACAGTAGCGGCGCAAGGCTGAGAATGGGTCATAGGAATGGTTCTGGTTGGCCCCGCCCTCATTCCCACGGGACATGTGACACCCCAAACAAGGCGGCTGTTTAGGGAAAACCCCTCGGGAGAACAATCTGCACATCGTAATGGACTCCAGTCCCCAGACGAGCGCACAGAACACCGTCTTCACTTCAGCCTCTTAATTAGTCAATTAGCTCCATCATTTTTGTGCCGTTAATGTGGCCCCCCTCCCCGAGTGATGAAGTACTTCTGAAGATGAGAAAAACGCGGCTCGTTCTCCCCACGCTCTTCGGTCTCCTCATTTTGCAAGCGGCGCTATTTGGAGAAAAGCGCAGGTATAAATAGTCCGCAGATAATTAACTGCTCGTTGAGCAAATTAAGTCGTGGGAATTCATTGGAGTGAGAAGCGGCATGCGCGTGGCCCTGTGGGGACTCAGATTGACAACTCAACCTGATGCTTTCAGCACGTCACCGACCACTTGTCATTTTCTCCAGTGAGGGCAACTGAATTTTCCACTCAGGGTTGGGTCCTCATCTCAGCATGCGGGTTAAATTTATTCATCTTTGCCTCAACTTGACTCTGGGGAACAGTTCTCAGCCAAGACCTTTATTTACCATGGAGATCTTTGGGAGCAGCTTTTTGAGTGAGAGAATCTGAAAGAAAGGCTAAGATCGATATTGTGGGAGGGTTGGGGAGGTGAGATGGCGGGGGGGGGGCTGAGTTAGGGGTGAAAGAGTGATCACTTTAACTTTTTGTCTGAAGTGTTGCATCTGTTTTGACCTAACCACCTAATTGTGGAAGGGCAGCTATTTAATGACACAGGGCACTTAAAGGATACACACAAACTCATAAGGCCTGCAGGTATCTGAGAATCCGTGTTTATGTTTGGAGAATCTCTGTGCACTTAAATATCTGTGTATATATTTATATATACATGTGTTCAGTGAAATGGGGTTGATTTAAAGCATTTGTGTGCATTATTGAAAACCACCAAAATGCTGCTGAATAACTGCACCCCAGGAGAGAGACACCAGCCCCTTCAGCCCTGGCAACGCACATCTGTCAATCACTTGTCTGGACCGATCAGTCTCCCTGCAGCCTGTGGTTATGGCGTGTCTCAATGCAAATCAGCACTCAATTTAAGTGACTCCACCTCAGCCCAGGGCGGGATCTGTTTTTTTTTTCACCTTTAGTGTGCCAAACTGGTGAGGTTGTTCCCTTGTACCAGAGCAATTCTTCTGAAATGTGCAACAACACTCCACTGCATTTCAGAAGATTTTAATCGCACAACCGTTTAGACTGATGGAAGGCGTTCTACATATGTTGGCACCTATACCAAAGTTTAAAGCATTTTTGTGGCGTATTTTGTGCTGTCTTAGTTTCAGCAGCTGAGTCGATTCACGGCACATTTGCTGTATTGCTGTATGAACTGTTTGGCTGTGCTGTGACTTTGCCACACTGCGTTGAAGTTAAGTTTTCCTGTGGGACAGGGTGAAGTTTTTTTGGGAGCCTTGCTGCGTTCCAGTTATCACTCAGGAATCGCTGTCAGCTTCAAATTGTAAGAGAGCTGTCAGTTCACCAGACCATGATTGACGCTCCGACAGATGGATTGAAATTCGAGATTTGGAAAATAAAAATAAAAAAACAAAAACAAGAGAGACAGCTTCATTTTCCAATTTGTCACAATGAGCGTTCGACGACAGACGAAAGACAAGCACGCTTATTTGAGGGACACCGAGATGAATTAGGGTTCTCAAAGGAATAGAAGTAGTGTTAAGATCTCAGATGTGGCATTTAATGTATCTCCACACATCCCAGAGTTTGTTCCAGATTTCCAAAGCATCAGAATTTATCCCACTGAGTAGTAGGAGTATTACGATTTGTGATAATTCCGTCTTGTGTTGTTCACTCTGCATGTCTTCTTTTCTTTTGTTGTGACAGTGAGCTCAGTGGCCATATTGGGTTGACGCTAGCAAGCAGAGTAGCCCGGTTTTATGGGGACCGCTTTCGCTCGCTGTTTCTGTGAGCCAGATCAGTCCGACGGCCCGTTTGTGCTGCTGAGGGTCCTGAGCCTGAGAACAGACTCATGGCACAGAACAAGTGTGTCAACGCAGAAAACAGACAGAACCAAAAAGACAGAACACACAGGAGAAACAAAGACCAACACAGAGGATAGACCATGAACATGAACAGACAGACAGAGGGGACAGACCACAGAGGGAGAGGAGAGATGCATGTAAATGAATCATCAAAAGGATGTTAAATACGTAGATAGAGCATTAATAGATGTGGAGGTCAGACTCTGAGGACAAACAGAGAAGGCAAAGAAAACAAATCGAAGGGACAGACATGGAGGACAGGAACAGACATCAGACATGGAGGACAGCAACAGACATGGAGGACAGGAACAGAGATCAAGCATGGAGGACAGGCCCCTAGACCATCGTTGTGGTTGCTCCTCTTCTTCATTCACCCTCAGTATTGTGTTTCTACAGGTTAATGAATTACAAATTTATATGTCAGGGTGCCAACACTACAGACAGAAGAACAATCTGTTCTCCTACCTTTCCATTTAATCCATAAAGAAAGTGCTCACTAACAGTTCAATTACATGGTTCTCAGTGTGTGTTCAGCTGAGTTGCTGTTTGTTTTAGCTCGGCACAATATGGGAATAATATCTGGTATGGAGGTTGGGACCCCAGTCACGCAGGGGAGCCTCGCAGAACCTGGCAGGTCCCTGGGGGGGGGAATGAGGGTTGAGGGACAGGTACAGGTTCCAGGAGTGACTGTGCCCCGCTGCAGAGCCGGCACCGCTGTCACAGTGCTCTGCCTTCCGTCCTTCACTGTCAGCAGGCCTGTCACCTTCCCCGGGGAGCCCCCACCGCCCGTGTCACAGCCTGGCGGAGCGTGAACCAGGCTCACTGGCTGCCACCGCAAAAGAAGGACAGACAGGCAATCACAGGTGGAAGGAGGAGGGAAAGAGAAGGGAAAAAGAGAGGGGAAGGAAGGGGATAGAAAACAGAATAAGGTGAAAGCATCATGCAGAGAAGGAAAGAGGGAGAGAGAAGAAAAAGTGGAGGATGGGCTTAAAATATAGCTGAGGAGTAACAGAAATCCCACGGCTGCCACTAACATCAGTTTCCATTAGTCTGTTTCCCTTGTCTGCCTTCTTTGGTTCTTGGCAAAGGTGTTTTGGTCTTGGTAAATCATTGGACTGTTTTGCATTAACTACACAGAACTACCAACTACCAACGTGACGCTGTGTTACATTGTAAAGTAGCTGTCAGTCTCTCACTTTATTTGTATAGTGGTCTGGTGTTTTTTGTTTACATATATAGTAGTACAGCATTATGGGTAATTCAGGAAAATACCTTTCACAGACACTCAAAACAGTGATTTATCTGGCTCTCCCAACGATGATATTGTATATACTGATAAAAGCCCTGTACAGTTTTGAGGTGTGGAGTTTGTAAACGGGTCATGGTAAAAGCCATTTGTTGTCTGAGAGACTCCATTCAGCTGCATCTTGTATGTCTTCATTGTTTATTCAGAAATGATACGCTGAGCTCTAATCAAACGCCATTTTTACAAAAAGTGGACACGGCATTGGATTACAGCTTTTTGTGTGTCGCTAATGTCACTGGATAGCCCTGATGTTGGAAACCAAGGGCCAGACTGGGACTGCAACGTCTGACTGCTTACATGGGCACTTGTGTGGACAGCTCTTTGTTTGTTTTTTTTGTGGGGGGGTGTCTCAGACTCAGGTCCTCATATAATACCTTCCTGTTCTGAAAAGCAGATGTTTATGTAAAATATTTTTAAACCATATCTATGTCTACTTACTTGGGTCTGCTTGTCATTTTGCACATAAAATATTGGCAGAAGAGTGTTTAGTTATAGAGCCCATAGGTTGTGTATCAGTCTGCTTGCCCCTGTACGGGACGTTGAATTTGTCTCAGTCTTTAAATTCCAACTGAAGATGTATTTCCGTGATTCCGCCTTCCCACGCTATTCTTAACAGTTCACTGTAACCAAAACTGCTGGTTTTTTACTTTAGTACTGACCCCCCCCTTTACCATTTCTTCCACACACACATTATGGGCACCACCTGAGCGGAAAACTGCCTTTGAGGCCTCGTGTTCAGTGTAGCATTGCAGACATGGTCAACCTACAGAGGTGTACACATATGGGGCAGGACTGGGACAAAAAAAATCAGCCCTGATTGGTTAGCAGGTCTGACGGCCGTCCACACACAAGGTCAACCGGCTGCTCTGGTGTTTGCCAGAATGTTCCCATTACCAGCCCGCCTATGTACACATACATCTAGCACGTGGATGGAGTTCATATTGACGTTTTCAGCTAGTTCTTTCTTACCTTACTTATTTCCTGTACGATATTAACGTTGTCGTGGGGGTTCCGCAGCCAGTCCACTTCGTAATGGCACCCTTTTCCGTTGGGAGGGTAACCATAGAGACCGATTACACCGTAGTAAGGGCATCTAATAGGGCACTGCATCACGTTTCCTCCCCTGGAAGGGCACTTAATTCATGCCATCACATTTTCTGGCTTTATAGGGCACATAATTATACTGTCTCACATATAGGGGGCACTTGATGTGGCAACCAGTCACTGCAAGTTTGACGTGTTGTGTGAAGGATAGACTTAGAGTTCTCAACATGGTAGTGAGGTCTCAGGCCAGTGTAGGACAGTCAGATGAACATCTGTTTGTGGCTGCAGAGCACCAAATGGGACAGGCAATGTATAAGATGTGCAGCTAGATCAGATCCAGGAGCGCTTGGATCGGCAAGGAGCCATAAACTGTTTCATTTCTGAACTCTTAGATGAAATCCTAGGAGGGGCAGAAGGGGATGAGTGAAGGTGCGCAAGATGGTTTTGACAGTTCCTCGAATTACAAGCAGGATCTGAGGCGAGTGGTGAGAGACGCCTGCTGCTTGTCTGTGGTGGGATGGGTGTGCAATCTGTTTTTTTTTTTTTCTTTATGCTTACTGTAGCGGAGTAGCACTGCCATCCAGGGGTGTGCCTCATCTAGAATTGGCTGAATTGTACGCCGTCTTCCAGAAGGGGGTGCTGTGGGTGCAGGTTCAGCATTGGGCAATCTGGGGCACACTTCCTACTCACGTGACCCTGGCTGTGTGAGGAGGGCCCCTGTGCCCCATTAATTTTCTGCTCTGTTGTGGGAGTGCAGCGGGGCAGATCTGGCCTGCTCGTGGAGATAATTGGGTCAAAGCCAGGGGCCCCAATGACACCAACGTCACCATGATGAAATAAGCTGCCTCTGTCTCTTAATGACTGCCACGCCGCCATGCTCCAGTTGTTGGTATGTGAGCCTGGTGAAGGGGTGTGGGAGGTCTACAGATAAGAGCAACCCTCTGTGGACAACACTACTGTTTCTCTCCATGGCTCTGGCCGCAGGACGCAGACATTTTTCTCCTGGTCGGCATCATTGCTGGAAACTTGCCAGAACCAGCCGACTTCTTGATGGTCTCTGACATGACTGCCAGCGCGTGGCTGCTTGTTGAGGATTTACATTCTACACCCATTACAGGCCTGCCCGACACTTTTATTAATGGTGGCATTAAAACCCCGCTGCTAACACAGGACGCAATATAAAATGACAATAGGGTGGACAATTATGGATCCAGGGGCCTGAGTTGCATCATGTAATATCTGTCAAGTGGAGACAGACACAGTCCCTGTGGAAACTGACAGAACTTCAATGTTGCCATCTTAAAGCAATCCTTTTCCCAAATCTGAATACGTTAAGGTCAGTGTGGTTTCTTGAGCCATGCCTAAATTAGTTTCTAGGCATATGTGCTGTTTTGTTGAGACAGTTCTTGATGTTGAACAGTTAGTTTTTTGAAAAACTGGTAACTGCTGTACTAATATGGAACAATCTGTCATCTCCGTGTAATGTGGTGACTTGACCTTTACTTGACCTCTTGGCTCAGTATGCAACGTATGAGATGAAACCGGTTCACCGCTGTTCTATTCTTTATTCTGTACCCTCAGAGGGTGAATAACTAACTGGCTGCTCGCCACTAACCACCTGTAGCTCATCTTGGCAAAGATAAAACGTGTGTCTTAGACCTGGGCGCTGGTGCTGGGACCAAGGAACTTGACTTTTGACTGTTAAGTTACAGGTTTAAATACCAAAAGGCCTCTAGCAAGACTGTTAGCTTGAAGTGGCTCTTCAAAATAACAAGCAGATCAAAAGTCTGAAATGGTGAGAAGCGCAGTGCGTTTTTAAGGCCAGTGTGCTCCACAGTTGCAGTTCAGGTTTGCACTTTAATGGTCAGCTACGTGTTTGCTTCCCCAGGCTGGGGGCAAGTTAGCACCATTATCCTGTCATTAGCACGGCCCGTTAGTTGGTCAAACGGCAGCCGGATCATGTCTGCCCACAGGTCCATGTCTGGGTCCAGGTGAGTTACAGAGCTGCAGGGGTAAGCCAGTCCACACCTCCCAGGCCCCTCTGTTCATAGCCTCCGCTTCTGCAACCATTCACTCTGCACCTTTATGGCTTCCTCTAGAGACAAAATGCCTTCTGAGACACCTCCTAGGCGTGCAACAAACCACCATTATCAGACTCAGCCCTTGCGGCAAGAACCCAAAGCTCTACAAAAACCAGCCCCCAACTCCAGGCCAGCCTGCCCTGAAGCAAAGTCGAGGCATCCCTGAACTCTCGCCTCACCAAGCTGGCACGCGGGTAGGAGGTCCCAGCCACGCCCCGTGCCAGCCGTAAACACACTGCCTCTCAGACCAGTTCAATGTTTGTTTTCAGTGATGTAAACAGGATATTTTCCTCTTGATGCACTGCACCCCTTCCTGGATGTAGGTCACTGTGTCAGTCTGAAGGCAGTTGACTCTCTGCCTTACACTGGGGATGTACTCTGGGCCCGCCTCTCCCCAATTCTGATTGGTCCCTGGGACAAGTTCCTACCACATTCATTATTCATCAAAACAATGCATTCCGTCGTGTTCTGAGTTCATTTGCATAATGAGGCAAACAAATTGCCCTCATTTTTTTGTTTGTTCCCAATTAACTATTTACTTTATTAGTCATAATTGGATAAAGCAGATTTGTAAACGAGCAGAAAAGAGAAGGATTTGGTTGAATGCCACACGTTGCATGTAATGGTTAAGCAGACTCGCATGGGGCATTTGTCAGGATTGGGAAGGCTATTTGGAAATGGAGGGGGGGTGTTTACACAGCTGGCATGAGCACAGTTATAATACCCAACTGTATCTGACCACCGTTTAGTTCGTTCTTTCTGTTGCTAAGGGATTATAGTGTGATACACAAGATGTGTTGTGTTTACATACGATGATGGTGAACATGGTACTGCTCAGTCGAAGGCCTGAAAAGGGTGGAGAATGTAGGTTTTAAGCTCCCTCCATGCTGCCATCGCACTGGTCTCGGGGGTCATGTCCAGTTAGACCGTTTGCCTCCCGCCTTGCACATCTCTTTCTCTCAGACGGAAAAGGGGAATTATGGCTATGCGGATGGCGGCGGTAATGACTCACCATTATCCACTCTGTGCTCTCCATCTCTTGTCGGACTGTAGAGGTAATTGCATTGGAATTTTCTGTTTTTTCGGGGGGTGGTGAGGAGGCTGTTTGTGACGACAAGGGCAAGTAAATGAGAGTGAACAGAAATGGCCTGTGAGAGGTGGTGAGGTGCGGCGGTGGGGGGGTAAATTGGCTTCAGAAATAGTCCCCAGTTGGGTGAGCAGAGGAGGGGGACATGGACGGAGTAAACCTCTTATCAGGCGCCTTTAGATAGGTCTAGCAAAACATCGGCTCTGGAGGGGTTTTTCTGAGGGGGCCATCACTCTGTTTCAGATTCTTGTAACTTCATACATCGTCTTCCCAACCCCCCCAGCACAAACACACGTACACACGTCGCCACCACCACAAGTAATACAAGCTTTGACTTAAAGCAGCAGGGCTCATTGTATCTTCATGTATCTCCAGAAAGTGACGATTCTTGACAAATGTGGCTCCACCCTCGGACCACATGTGCCTGAGCTCTGACTGTTTCCCTGTTCTTCGTGTTCCAGGTGTACCAGGAAGGAGAAGTGCGAACGCTCCTCGGAGCCGCGGCGGTTCGCGTCCGACTCCCGGCAGTGCGTCCGCCTCAGCGTGCATCCCAACAACATCTCCGTGTCCCAGTACAGCGTAATGGTACGTGAGCCATGTCCCTGCTTCTGCTCTGCCTCGTCAGCGTACACGTGATACCCCCCGTTTATGGTATATATACACCTCTTCTATCTTAATATTCGTTACAGCATTGAATGTGTTAATTTTCATATACACAACGTGTTAATTCTGTTCAGTCTTTACATCTGCGGCATGTAGACTGAAGAACAGGTGCAAATTAATGTATAAACCTGCACCTGGTGTTCACTGTGAGGGGTTTACGGTTGGTGGAGCTTCTTAGGACAAACGTGTCCCTAAACCATTTTCCAATGGCCATTCACAAAATAGATTAATATGTTATACTTTTACCTGCGAGTGGACACTAGCCAAGCAGAGCGGTAATGGCCTGTTGTTTGGCTGATGAGTTGGGTAGTTCTTTGCCCAGCTGGTCTCTGAATGATAACAATATGGCTTCTCTCCTTTTTCTCTATCTTAAAAAAAGGCTTTCCAACATGCTAGCTAGAATCGGCCTCTCTGATGTGCATCTGGGGGGGGGGGTTCAGGACATGTGAAAGGGAGCTGGTAGCTGGAGAGCTCAAAGCAGCAAACCATGTGGGAGGAAAGGGAGAGTGCGACACAGAAAAGGTATATGATGATGGGGATCAATGTATCCTCTTCATGTGGAGGAGATGCATCTCTGAATGAAGGTGTTTCTGTGCAGGTGGCTACAATGTTCGCCTGCACCAGATCAGATCATGCCAACCTCTCCCCCTGCCTTTGGAGCTGTGACTGCAGTGGGCGTGGCCTGCTGCTGGGGTCTTTCTCGAGTGTCAGGGGGCCGGGCTGTCTCTGATGCCTGGGTTGGACTGCTCCCTTGCTACGGGGCTCTGTGTGCCCGATGTGCCAAGGAGGCCTTATTGTTGCAGTCCTGTGAAAATCATCCAAGCCCCATGGCCTGCCTGTGCTTCAGCCTGGGCCAGCTGCTGTCTCTGTGCCACTTGAGGGCGGAGCAGAAATAATAGAGAATGTCAGGGTTTTGCTTCTAATTGGATCTCAGCACTCCATTCACATCTTTTGTCATATGTTATTGTTCATAACCATGATGGTTTATCATAATTATCATCATTTGCGTGTGCTTTGCTTGCCTTCATTGAAACCGTCTTAGCGTGCAGTGAAGATCAAACCCAGCGTCTTAGTCATTCTGTCCCTTTTTGGTCATTACTGCGTATTTTCATACCGCAGGACGCTTTCTGTAATGAGAGCTTAATCCTTCCGCAGAGAAAATCCTTCCCAATCTCCAAAGACCGCCTGGACCAAGACCAGCTCTGTCATCAGTGTTTTTCCTTAGTCAAACAAGAGCCCGGCATTATTCTGTTTATCCACAGGCCCATTAAAGCACTGTAACCACCCCGTACTTTCGAGGTCCCTGTTTGCTTACATGCCGGAAGAGACTCATGTTTATGATAATGAAGGTTGTGTTTGAGTTAAGGTGGCTTGTTAGAATGCGGCTGTTTTTTCTGTCTTCAGACAGGCCAAAGGTACTTCCTCATCTCATTGCCTGTATAGCCCAAGGTGACCGAGTCCACAGAGG
Source organism: Chitala chitala (assembly GCA_025773905.1). NCBI lineage: Eukaryota > Metazoa > Chordata > Actinopteri > Osteoglossiformes > Notopteridae > Chitala > Chitala chitala. The sequence continues at coordinate 14,441 of JABJVR010047641.1, forward strand.
CTAATGACCCAGAGGCAGTGTTGTTCTTTGATTCCCCTGGTTAATTAACCTTAGCCAGTCCTGTTTACCCATCTATGCTGACTTGTTCTACTGCACAAATGAGATTTCAGTTTCAGGCACTCTACCCAACCAAGGTCAGGATACTCAGCAACGTGCTGTAAATACGAGGCTTTTACTGGCTATCGGTGTCAAAGAGGTTATCAGCACTGCTCCTCTCCTTGACGCAAGTTGTTCATAAAAAGATTTTTTAATGAAAAGTTTTCCTACGGCTGCAACAAGGGAGACGGCTGGAAATATCTGTTGCGTTAATAATGTCATCAGACAGGTAAAATAAGCACCAGCGAGCAGAGTTTGCTGTGCTCTATTTGAAATGCATTAACGTGCTTCCTAATGCTCTTTGGTACGATATACCTGTGACATGTACCTGAAGTGTCGGGTTATTATCATATTCATGACAGCCGCGTGCCTACCTGCAGACGACCGAGACGTAATCGAGGGAGATCTCGGTGCGTAGGCCCTGAAAGTAACGAACGGAAATGAGAACGGCGCGGGGAGGGGTTAAATCCCCCAGATCGGAGCAGCCCCTCGCCTCTGCGTCTCCACTCCTAATGGGAATGTGTGAGCCGGCCGTGCCGAGTGATCTCGTTAAGCAGCAATATAAAAACAGCGGAGGTCAGCTCTTCTTCAAAGTGAGGAGCAGCCAGTCCTGCACTGCAGATGTGGTGCCACAGTCTCCCCCCCCGCCTTCTATGAATTTGCTGGTTCCCTGTACTCTCTATAGTACCACCTCGTACCTGAACTAGCCAAGGACCTTCTCGTTTTGATTTTCTCTTCTGTGCCTTATCACAACTTGTTTTGCATCTTTCACACCCCCTCACCCACAGGCTTCCTGTTCCTTAGCTCCGCTCACCACCATATCTGTCCTCACTTGGTCAACCGGCTTGACGGGGTGACCTACACCATGTCTTCATCTGTTTGACAAGCAATTTTGTTGTTTTTGAAGGTGGAAATTATGCTGTGCTTAGGCAATTAGGAGGTGCTTTTGCCGAAACGTGCTGAATTTGGCCTGAATTTACAGTGCAGCCCTTTAAACATCTGGGTGTTTTTGACTTCACTCAAGCGAAGCGCTTTTCCCAAGGTGGTTGAACACCGGAACAGTCGTTTTGGTCACAAGCCCACCTCCGTCGCGATCAGATACCACGTTACACGCTGCAAAAACACCCTTGGCGCAGAGAGCGGGAGCACGCCCCGGCCAGGGAAGGTGCGATGGCGCGAACACCGTTGGTGCAGTGGGCGCAGATATATCTGCGACGCCATAGAACTCCAGCCAACTGGGTAAGACTCGTTGCACGGAGGCGCGATGGCTTTCCTAACAGCTCAGTGTGCGACGTGTCATACGCGCGGCTCGTGTTGATGAAAACACTGCCGACTCGCCGCGGCAGTCTTTTGCACTTGCGCTAGAAAGGGGAATCGGCTCTTCTGAAAGGAGCTTCGGAGCCTCCTTGCCTCTGCGGCTTGACTGAAGCGGCTGATTTTTATGTCAGAGCCCAAAGGAATCTTCTTCGCAGACCTCACTCTTATGTCGTATTTGTACGTGTGGATAATGAAACGACCTTTGTCTCTGCCCATGCGTCCTCCACCCATGCAGTTGGTGCTGGAAGCCCACAACGTGCCCGAGCTTTCAGCGGGCGTAAACTGTACCTTCGAAGACCTGGCCGAGATCGACGGGCTCGTCGAGGGGAACCGCATCCGGTGCAGCTCGCCGGCAGAGAAAGAAGTGCCACGCATCATTATCGACAAAGGTGGGGATGGCTCTGCGGAGCTAGGGAGGAGGTGGGACTGTAGGCGGGACTCACGTTGGCAGCCAAGGAGAATTTCTTGAAGGTTTGGTATTGGTCATGCAGGCATAGATTACAAAAATTAAATGTGAAAGCAGGACCTGCATGACACCTGTGCTTTTTTAGTAGGATCTACTCTGTCCTCCTCACTCTGCTTTGGAATGATTCCTGGAAGTTTTTCTCAGTGATTTAAAGATTCTGTTTCCGTTGCATTCTCTCCTGCTGCCCAGTCCATTGTAGATTGTATATTGACTACATTTTATCTCGGTGGTCATCGCTGCAGACATTTTCTGGCTTTTCAGCTTACAGATAATTCCTTCCCATGCAACTCATTCTGAGTCTATGAAAATTGCATTATTTTAGTTGCAGCAGCCATGCAAATAGATTTAGTGTTCCTAATTCTTGTGGTGGTAAGTGAACAGTTGTCTCACTGCAGTCATTTGAGTGAACAGAAGGGGAAGAACTTTTCAAACAGATCAAACAGTTGGTAAATACCAGCATAACACATATGTGTATGTGACTGCCAGTGGTATTATTGGCATTGCTGCTGCTGTTTTTCACACTCCTGTTGTCACTGAGCGCTTGCCTGAGACTGCTGAGATGTCACCCTCGTCTGTGGTGATGTCACATGTGGGCGTGGCCTCACAGTGTCTCAGCCTGTGAGACGTAATGGCACGCCCCATGCACCAGGCTGTCTTGTAGCTCTTTTATTCCTCAGCTCCTGTCATGCTAGGCTGCTTCGACCTCTGCAGCTTGCCGAGGTTCTCCGCCGTGTGCGGGCAGAGGTTCGCCCGCCTCTCTGCTCCCCATTATTTAGGCTGGCACTTTTGAACGACCATCTCCAAATGCTGAATCGTTAACGAGCACTTTATTCGTCCCAGTTCAGGGGGATTTTATGCAGTGCCTTTCTTGGAACATTTGCTCTGTAGTATGTAGCTCGCTGTTACGCTGTAAACTGGTCATGTAGCTAGGGGCCCCCCTCATTGCGGAGACAGTAAATTGACATGCCTGTGGGACAGCAGTGACTGAGACAGAGAGTTGACGCAGCATTATCCAAATGGGATGTGCACATGAGTACCAGGCCAATGAGACACGAGGGCAGAAGGTAAGACCCAAGGACCCCCCCCCCACCACCACCGAAATCAAGAGATGCTAAAGATGTGCCACAATATTACATGCAGAAAAGAGTGAGGAGGAACCACTTAACCGAAGGGGTGTGGGGGGGGGTCATGCTCTCATGTCTCCCTGCAACAGAAACAGGAGCTTTGTTGCAACATACAGAACCATCACCATCACACGTTACTGAAAATGCTGGGTCGTTGTGCCCGGAGGGGTGGGGGGGGTGGAGAGCAGATGTCTCCCATTCCATTGGGAGTTGGGGGTGCCTCTCTGATAAGTTCTGTGCAGAGCTAAACTCCTATATAAATATTTCACACCTAAATATTTGCACAGATGCCCATTTGTTTGCTGTTTCATGAAAAAGCTCATTTTCCGATTTCGAAGTGATTAATATTTAAATAATTCTGGAAAGCTCACTGGAGACAGAAAGAGGAAGAAGGCCATTTTTTTTTCTCCTTTGTTGCAGATCCTTGATTTAAGAGCGCAAGCTGCAGAGTACCTGTGCTGTGAGGTGATTTGATTTTAACAGGCTCCAGTGCTATCCCAGCTGTATTTCTCAGCAGCCTGCCGCATGAATAATGAAACCCACAAGGCTCTCTGTGGAAGTATGGGGGTATTCAAGGCACCATGAAATTACAGGTCTGGAGACGTTACTCACGCTTAGAATACACACACACACACACACACACACACACACGCACGTGCACACGCATATACATGCACACACCTAGGGCCCCGCCCATATGCAGCAACTCGACCTTCTTCCTGCTTCCTGCTTTCGGACCTGTGTGGTGCCCTTGAATTGCCAGTCATTTTCCCATAGTCTGAACTTTCGTTTTTTCCCTCCTAATGGGTAATTTTTTTCTTCCTCTGCCTCAATGCTACAGTGGGCACTCAGGGACTCCGATAGTGTCTGGAGCCACGACACCAGAAAGAGGAGGCGCAGCCGCCAGCGTACATCTAACGCTCACACGTGCACCGAGCGACGTCGCGTGTCGACGCCACGTGTCACCAGAGGGCCGGAAAGGGCATGCGTGTTTGTCCTCGGCTGACTCACCGAGACCGCGCAGCCGTCCCTGACGCTAGAGCGACGAGCTGATCGCAAAATGCAACAGACGCCTCCTTCACTGTTATTAGCAAAGATGTCAGCTAAAAAGAAAAAAAAAATCTGTCAGGCATGTTTTTTTTTGACCCAGGAAGGGACAATGAAAGTATGAAAGTCGGCATTGGAGTCACACTTAAGGGGACTAATTTAGGCAGATTCAACGTCAGGTGCAGTTTGCTGTGATTGATGAATGATTCCCCCGCAGGTACAGGGAAAAGGAGGATGCTCCGAGATGTCCACGTCCGCCCTGTTGAATTAAACATCAGCTTCTTCATTAGCTCAGACAAAGCGACATAAAGCAGCTCTCCTTTGTACCGCATCTCGATTAAGTATGGAAAGAGCTTTTTTTTTTAATCTCACGTTTCAAAGGGGCTCAGGAAGACTGCGGTGAGAGTGTTTTGATCTCACAGACTTGGCTGGAACAGCTCTATTGTGTCATTTTGGTGTTGGGGAGAAAAGATCCGCCAGTCTTTCAGTTTGTGTGGGGGGGGTGGAGCCGCAAGCTGAATCCCACTCACGCTCCGTTCTTAATGACCTGAGCGCGGGCGAAATGGATGCTACCCGAATGACTCTTTCGCCATGAGACAAAGTCCCCAAAGGACGTCAATCAACTCGCGGCCGGGGGCTTTGATCTTTATTATTAGTTGGATACAATGAGGTTGTTAGCTGTTGCTAATACCGGGATGGCGCGTCTGTGCCTGATTATGTTGGTTATGACAACAAAGCCACGCGTGTGGCCTTGGGTCCTGATCTAGGTACAACAGGCCAGCATCTGGCAGCCGAGGCTTCACTTTAGGAGCTTCGGCAGGTGCCGTAGCCCCTGATGGAGGGGGGGTGGGGTGGGGGTGGGGAGGGCAGAGCTCAACCTGTTTCACCTTTCTGTGGTGTTATGGTCAAGAAAAGGAGGTGACGTAGTATTTACTGACATGGTACCTGCTGACCTTTCTGTAGGAGACCACCAGATCGTCCAGCTATACCTGAAGTCCAAGGAGACAGGGCTGACCTTTGCCAACACCAGCTTCGTCTTCTACAACTGCAGCGTCCACCGGTCGTAAGTCTCAGCGAGGTTGACAGTGGTGCTAAGAAACAAGCAACTGCTGATGATGTGATAAACAATTACAGACGAAGGGGATTGAACATGGAGGCCTGCGCTTTCCACAATATGGTCTATAAATGTACGTGTGCCCCAGGTGTTTGTCATACACCCATACACTGCCTCTGTTCTGCTCTCCACAGGTGCGTGTCCTGTGTTAGCAGCCCTTACCGGTGCCACTGGTGTAAATACCGTCACATTTGCACCCACGACCCTCGCACCTGCTCCTTCCAAGAGGGTCACGTCAAGCAGCCTGAGGTGAGTGGGGTGCCCTGGTTCAGTTTTAGACACACTGTTTCTGATTGGGTTTTTCTGCACAGTGTCTATTTGTGATTGGGTTCTTGGCACACGGTGCCTGGTCCTGATTGGATGTTAGGCACACAGTGTCTGTTTTTGATTGTGTTTTAGTTACAGACTGTGTCTGTTTGTTTGACATGTGGGATGTGAAATTTTAATTTTGTCTTATAATATGGCTTATGTAGGTGAACTCATGCTTTTAAGGACATTTGCGAGGTTTTTAAGGGTGTCCTAAATTCACTCTGTGTAGACGTAATTGGATCATAAATACGTTTGGTTAGGGTTGCACTAGCTCAGAACAAAAACAGAAGCAGGGGGCTTACAATTTTTTCTAGTGGCACGGAGGGGTCGCCTGTCTTTGATTGGACCTCATAGTTGACTGTAAATGGACGGATGGGTTTTTTTTCCTGTTTTGCCCAACAACCAACAGAAAGTCGGCAACATTGAGGCCAGGTCTGATGTAAAGAGGAAACTCTGCATGCGGAGGATAGGAGGGTGGATGGGAAAGCGTATGGCTTACTGTCCTTTACTCTCATCTCTATTGATGGAACAGCTTGCAAAGTGGCTAGCATCTGCCGGAGGTAGCAGGAATGGAACATGAGCGTTCATGAAGTTTCCATTTCTTTGTGTTTTTTGTTCGACAGTTTGTTCTCTGGGCAGGTGTCTCATTCACCTGATGAGTTTAATGCGGATTTAATTAACCCCTCAAACTGAGGGTTGAGGCTTTGCCTGTGCACCCTGCATTGCTCTGAATAAATGCGTCTTGCTATTTACCCACAATCCACGGAGACAAAGGCGGTATGTCAACTTTGCTCAGAAAAATTAGCTGACCTTTGAGGCGACCTTCCACGGATGTGTTTCCGTTTATTTTTCCAATTAAGGGATTTCTGAGAATTATCTAAATAATCCACAGATGTTTTTAATTACTTATCCAGAGAAGTGTCTTTGCAAGCTGCATGAGCCCAGAATTAGCTGGAGGGTGGGACTGCAAACAAAATGAAACAAAACTTAACAAAAATTCAACGTGGAAGTACATGGCTTTTTCTGATATTACCAGAAGCAGACAGCTTGTTTTTACAGCGGTGACTGATGGCTTTTTTTTTTACTTCTTCTTTTTCACAATTTGTGAAAATTGCGGCATTTAGCTTGATGGTGGCAGCTAACAGTTCAGGTGTTCCTACGGGGCGTGCGTGTTCGTCTAAATCAGGGCTACGCCTGTCAGGCCTCTCATGTGGTTTGTCCGAGTCTGACCCTCTGACTGGGCGCCTGGAGCCCCGCTGCTGTTCCAGGTAACGGAAAGAAAAGAACACAGAAACTGGGACACACCGGCTGGAAAGAAAGCCCCTCATAGCCTGCAGGTTTTACAAGATGAGATTTTTATTTTACGTTTCCTCTTGTGTAATCGATTGAAACGAAAGCTGGAGAACAATGGAGAGTCAGACGTGGAACTGAGCAAACGAGCAACGATCGATCCGCTAAAGTGGATTATGTTATTATAGGCTTTTAATTGACACTCTTAATTGGAACAAAGAGTTGTAGCGACAAAATGGAGATGGTAATGAAGTCGTGATTAATTCACTCGTTGGAAAATGTCATAACTGGCTGATAATGTGTATGTGTGCATTTGTGTGTGTGAGAAAGAAAGAAAACGAGTGAGCTGATCTTTCTCGAATGTCCACGACTGAGTGAGTACCTTCTCTGGAAAGAAGAAAGACTTTCAGATGTGGCCATGAGGGACCCATCTGTTGACGTGCCAGTATGTCAGCGCCCTTACCCACTGCAACAGCACCGCTCTGCTGGGTAACAGAGGCAGAAAGGAGGGGGTTTTGGTAATAAACAAGAACGATTCTGTTTAAGTCTTCAGCCTTCTGCTAGCAGCCTGTCTCGGTTGATTTCTGTGAGCCTGGGTCATACAGCTGCCAGAATGCCAGGGCACGTTATGAAGTTTGTGTTACCATTTATGTGTGTCCGAATATGTATCCATGCAAGTCTGTTACCCGGTGTATTGTATCTTGTGTCTGGGGACAAAGAAAACAAGAAAAGGACAACATATGACTGTGTGTATGTGTGTGTGAGTGTATTTGTGTGAGTGAGGCAGAAAGAGAGAGCAAGGGAGCACAGGAGTCGTCCAGAGTCACCAGGGCCTCCCCTCCCGTGGGCTCCGGTGTTCAGAGATATGTTGTGACTTTTTCAACGATGTGCCCGCTCCTTGGCCTCCGGTGAACAGCTGATGTTTAATGAACCATATCTCATCGCCATGGCGTACTCCCTACACCCTGCTGGTAATCAGTGGGGGAGGAAGCTGTGGGTGATTCTGAAGGAGCCCGCTTACTGGGGGCTGATGGTTTCAGTGTCTTCGTGTCTGTACGTGCATGCGCAAGTTATCCTAGTTACCCTCCTGCACATTGTGAATAGTACTTTCCAGGTGGAGAAATACAGAAAAGACCCAAAGCTCTCCTGTCACATGACAGCCCCACATGGGTTACTTCCTGGAACTGTCAGACTGCAGCCTTGCACATGACTTGGTTTGGACCCTTGTGTATTGTGGGTAATCTGTGAGGCTCCAGACATACTGCACATTATCATTCAGGATGGTCGTGTGTATATCCTTACCCAGACATCCATGGTGTGCCCTCCTGCTCAGGATGTCTGAGCTGTACATCACCTCACCCTCCGGAGTAATGAGGATCATAGAGTCTTCATTATATCTTCATGCTAATTGATGAAAAATGGCTTTTAAGGTTTTTGTTGGATAGGAAGATGCCTCACTTTTATTCAAAAATGAGATGACCTTATGAAAATGAGAGATAATTCAAAGGATTGTGGTTTTTCATCCACGGAGGTCTCAGAGGTTGGGGGGAGGTGAAGTGTTTGTATGAGGACCAGACGTCTGGCTTGAAGACTTAATAACGTGGCTCATCAAAACAACTCGTGCAGAACACAGATTCTGAAGACTCACATTAGAAGCTTCCAGCCTTCAGTTATGGCATTGTTATGCTTGGAGTTAGTCAACCAACCATGCCCCTACCGCTTACCCCCACCCATCCTAAAAGCTTCCAGCCAGTCTCTGAGCAACTGACAACACCGAGGAAGGATAGGACAAGTAGAGTTTGGAGTGTGGGGTTGGAGGTAGGAAGAGTTAGAGGTGTCTGTCATTCAGCATTATTGCACAAAATGAACACCCATTAGGGGTACATAATGAGGAAAGCACCCTGAAGCAGAGTGTTGCAGGAGCCTGTCTGGACCTGTGAGGTTGGGCTGATATGTGGCCAGGACGACACTCCATGCTTCAGGGCACACGTGTCTTTTCAACTCAAGTGCAAAGAGGCAGTAAGAGACACATTAGCGCTTGTTTTGTATTTTAACACTGGTCTTCAGTCCATTTCAGCCGGTTACAGTCCTTTGAGAGAAAGGCTTTTCTAAGAAGTCCGCAGGTTGCTTGGAGTTTCCTGTCAGAACCAGGCTGTTAGTGCACCGGGCCACGGATATCGGGACGGCCGTCCGTGATTCGCCGCTGCTGTTACCACCGCGCCGCTTGCCGCGGTTACGAGGTTGTGCTGAGACTGCTAGCGTGTGTGTATATGCTCGTAACAGAGACAGAGTGAAAGATGGAGGAGAAAATAGCTTAAAATGACAGACGGAAATTATGTGTTTGATTGGGGGGGTGCACTCGCGGGAGGAGTATATGAATGAGACGCCGCTGAACGGGGAGGTTCCAACGAGGGTGAAATTCGGCGAGATTCTCATTCGCATTAAAGCTGTCAGGATGAAGGATGGTTCTGGTATTACAGTCATGTGTGAGCGCAGCTGTTTATTGCCGCATGTAATGGAATTTTAAACCTAGCTACCGCTGTCACAGGCCACGCCCACCATTTTGATTGCATGTTCAGATCTCTCCCCCTCGTCCCTGGCCATGGCAGGAAGTGCACCTGAATCTCGGAGCAATTCGTTTAGCCAATCTCAGAGAGAGAAACATACGAGTCTCAGGGTGGTTCTTGTGCGATCCTCAAAATCGCGTTGCGTAAGCCTTCACACTGGCCGCAAAATTAAGCCCGAGTCACATACGAGTCAGCGTGAGTCTTCAATGAATCTCAGTGAGAGTCACAAGGGCAGTCTCTGTTGGCAGCTCACTCCCTTGATGTGCCGTGAATGATGAACAGGCTTGTTCGCAGGACATGTTACAGGCATGTTCACAGGACATGTTACAGGCGTGTTCACAGGACCATGTCTAATAATATGAATAGCGTGTATATGTGTGTGTAATGGGTGTGCTAGTGGCTTTATGGGTGTTTTATGGGTGTTTTATGGGTGTTAGTTGTTTATCCCACTATTTGATGTAAATCATACATTATTCAGTGCCGGATCCTAAACATACCCGCGGGCTCTATTTCAGTTTATGCCTATTTTGGATTTACTTTCACTTTTTATATCAGTTGATCCTGTTCCAGTGTAGGTCAGAGCTGTTAAATGATCGGTGTCCGGTTTCTGTTCTGTTGTAGGAGTGTCCCCAGCTGCTCCCGGCGGAGCGGATCCTGGTGCCTGTGGGCGTGGTGAAACCCATCACGCTGCGGGCTCGGAACCTGCCCCAGCCACAGTCGGGTCAGCGTGGCTACGAGTGTGTGCTCACCATCCAGGGCACAGAGCACAGGGTCCCAGCCCTTCGCTTTAACAGCTCCAGCGTGCAGTGTCAGAACACCTCTGTGAGTGTGTGTGTGTGTGTGTGTGTGTGTGTGTGTGTGTGTGTGTATGAGAGAAAGAGGCAGAGAGACAGACAGAAAGAGAGAGAGACAGATAAGAGACAGACAGAGAAAGAGAGATGCAGAGAGACAGAGAAAGAGAGACAGACAGACGGAGAGAGAGAGACAGAGAAAGAGAGAGAGACAGAGAAAGAGAGAGACAGACAGGTCTTGCAGAGAGCACTGGCAGAGCCTGAGACCAGCACTCCTGACATCTTAACCCAGGAGTACATTCCTGGGAGGGTAGTAGGGGAGGAAGAGGGGGGAGTATAAAGTCATGCTGGACGTAAGGAATGAGACAATACCTGCCCCCCCCCCCTCCCTCAGCCTCCACACGACATCGCCCTGATAAAGCCCTGAACAGTCTGTTTCACCTTCACATTCTCTGTGCTCCCACTACAGGGTGCAGAGCTTGAGCAGACTGCACACACAGGCGTGTAGAGAGACGGCTCTGGTCCTCGCAGCGGCTGGTCTCCGCTCAGCCTTTTTATGCAAATGTACATCACGTTTCTTTGTGACGCTTACGCTCCAAGTTTGGTCTTCAAGGGCCACCGATTACCATAACCCCTAGGCCTGCACCAGGGGGACATGAATCCAGTCCGAGTGTATGTGTTCATGCGTGTGTGTGTGTGTGTGTGTGTGTGTGTGTGTGTGTGTGTGTGTGTTCTTCCAAATCTCTGGGGATATAGTGACAATGTTCTCAAACTCCCCAGGGATGAATTCACATAGGTTTGGTGACTGAGTTATTCACCAAGTACACGTCCATGGACAAGTTGATAACATGGCTCTCTTCTTCCTCCTCCTCCCTTGTCCCGATTGGTCTCCATGGCAACAGTACTCCTATGATGGGATGGAGATGAGCAGTCTGCCGGTGGAGCTCACGGTCATCTGGAACGGCGATTTCAGTATCGACAATCCGGCCCACAACAAAGGTGAGGGCCCTGCAGTGCCGCGTGATGCTGTTCTCGTGTTTCCATGACAACGGGCTCACGGACTCGCCCCCCCCACCCCCCTGAGAGCTGTGCAGGCAAGCTGCAATGACCGTTTGATTTTGTTAACCTCATCGCCTCTTTCATCTCATCGTATTGCTCTTTCTCTGGTTTTTTTCCTTTCTCTCTTTCTTTTAGTGTCTTTGCTGCCTCTCCCATGTCATCCTCACTCTTATTCTCTCAATTCTTTCCTTCTCTTGTTTCTTGGTCTGCCTCATTAATTTGGCCGTGAGTCCTCTTTATTTGTCAGTCGTCTAATGCTTTCTCTCTCTCTCTCTCTCTCTCCCTCTTCCTCTCTCTCCCTGTCTTTCTCTTTCTCTCTCCCTCTCTCTGCCTCTACCTCTCTTTCTCTCTCCCTCTCTCTACCTCTATTTCTCTCTCTCTTTCTTTCTCTCTCCCTCTCTCTACATCTCTCTCTTTCTATCTCTTTCTCTCTTCCTCTCTCTTTTTCTTTCTCTCTTTTACCTCTACTTTTCTTCCTCTCTCTCTTTACCCCATGCCATGTCTCTCCTTCTATGTCTCTCCCTCTCCCTCTCTCTCTCTCTCTGCCTCTACCTCCCTTTCTTCCTCTCTGTCTCCCCCTACCCCTCTCTGTTTCTCTGTTCTCCCTCTCTCTTTCCCTCTCCGTCTTTCTCTCCCCTTTTTTACTCCACCTCTTGGCTTCGCCCCATCGGTTTCACACCTCTCCTGTGTCTAGTTCTCACCCTCCACTGGTGTGCCTCTAAAATATTTTACCCTCACGCTTGCCGAGACTGAGACTGCAGGGAACCAGTCACCGATTCCAGTTACCGAGCTGAGAGCACTGTCTAAAGCACAGAACCTTTTCTAAAATCATGTCACTTATCAATCCTGAACATGTCTAGCATCACAGTGCCTCTGGGAACCTCATTGTGGAGAACTTGTCTGCTCTGGTCTACCTTTAGACTGCATTCTGTAACATCAGCATTCATACAGGTGTCTGGGTTTCATTAAAATATTGTTTTATTCAGTATTGAGGATTGTGGAAAGCTTGCCTTTGGTGTTGGTTATGTTCTGTGGGTCTAAGCCTGGATCTCCAGAGTAAGACGCTTAGAGGAGAAACACCTGAGGCATAGCTTAGTATTCAGGTAGAGGTGTAGGTTATACCTGCTTGAACTCTGTGTGTGTACGCGTGCGCGCAGGCATGTGTGCATGCATGTGTGTATCCATATACCTGCGTATTGCAATCTTACATGGTTTACATGGAATACTTGTTTTGGGTGTGGGCGGTCCTGAACTCTCCAGGTATGGCTCGATGGGCATATTGCAGATCCATCTAATGGCAATTAAAAAGCAGATTCCACTGTGGTTTCCATGGAGATGAAATGTCGAACTGCTGGACGAAAAGGAGCAAGAGGCTGAAGGGGGTGTTGGGGGGGGGGGGGG
>JABJVR010047642.1:0-27012 GCA_025773905.1 Chitala chitala
TTTAGTTTTAAACTCTTCCACACACTGTGCGGAGCGGACATGAAAAGGCAAGCTGTTCCACAGTTTAGGGCCCACCATTGGAGGTCTCGACAGATGAACAATGTGAAACCTAGCAGGCCTAGCAGAGGAACAGGGAGGCCAGCACTGGCCAGCCCACGGGCCCGGGAGTCAGCTGGCTCCAGCCGGCAGTCAGTGTTGGGTTCCAGGCAGGTGGCATAGGCCAAGACATGGGCGATGTAGCTCTGCTCTTGTACGCCATGAAAAAGTTGAGCCATGGGGAGTCCAGGGGCACGGCGGCCTGCTGCTTGTAGTCCTTCTCACCTGTGGAGACAGGATAAACAGCTCTATGCAATGCAGTGGGTTTCACTGCAGTATGTAAATTCTGCCACAAGATGGCATGGGCAGCTCAGGGCATGGTACATGCTCTTATGAGCTCACTTGACACTACAGTAAGAAATGTTCTTCTGAAATTTGTTCATATGTGCCTCACCTGCTAAAGTGGTGTTGATCAGCAGACAAGCCCCGTTCATCACTTGGAACCCTGGTCCATTTCCACAGAGAGCCATAGTAAATGGCTTGCTGTAACAGGCCTTTTGATCAAACAAGGCTAAGAGAAAGACAATAAAAACGGGCTGCGAACACCAGCACTTCCTGGTAACTGCGCTTTGTGGCGTTTTACTTGTTCAAATTGAAAGACTAAGACTGCTCCGAGGGGAGTAGCCCCAGAAACTGAAAATGTGAGTGGCCAGCTGTGACCACGGTCAGGGTGTTCTGGATGCTCCTCACTTCCAGGACCTTCTCAAAGGCCAGGTCAAAGGGCATGGCTTAGCATGTCTGTCATGGTGGCCGTGATCAATCCTCCCACATGTGCATTCAGACCAAGACAATTTAACACTGACTGTCACCAGCACACGCCACATTTCACCTCAGGACACATCACAAGAAACAAACATCCAATTCAACAGTAATTAGTGAGCACTGGTCTACCTTTCAGATGTCAAAGCAACAACAAGCTGGCCAGGTGTTGGACACATAACTTCTTTCTGTATGTGGCTCACTGAGGAAAAGATGGAATTGGACTTAGTGAATTTCTCAGACTTTACTCATCAAACACAAACCTGTAGAACCCCTTGGGGTTCTTGCTGAGGGTCCCAGTGGCCTTCTATACCACTTCTCAGAGAGTTGGTTCCACCTAGGGGTTCTGGTCCAGCTCGTACCACATGTCCTTTGTCTCAAACAAGCCTGCACACAACACAGTCATGAAACACCTTAACACACTCCTCAACATCTCAACACCAAAACACCCCTCAATTGTTCAACACATTTGCCTGAAATTGTTTCCTTCTTTCACAAAAAGGAATTATCTTGATCTTACATTTTAGGACACAATAGAACTGAATCAAAATGCAAACATGTAAAAGTTAACAGTGTTAAGAAGGAAACCTGTCTTTTTAAAGACCAATATGTTCTAGGGTTTGGAATTCTGTCTCTGGATAAACACTGAATGAACTAACTGATTCTGAATGAAAGGTGCTTCTTGTGAATAAAGACCTCCCTCTTCTGGACAAAGCTGCACATAACACTGGTTCCATAAAAAATGCACTCAGCAAAATCACCGAACTGTATGAAACAGGCAAACTAAAGACATTGCTGGTGCTTTTAACATTACAGACAGCTAATAGTTTCAGCACAACCCAAAATTAATACAGTTCTGGTGGCCCATCAGGTAGTCCACTTTTGTCACATTCACCTCGTCAAATTCTTCTTTGTTCCACAAAAACGGTGCGTTCTGAAATAATCAGTGAACACAGAGCCCCTACAGGTTCATGTTACTCTGTGGCAGATCACTTCAGGCAAGTAACATTTACATTTTATGTAAAGTCCTTAGGTCTCTTGGGGCAGTGTGTACTGCCGTCCACCCCCGAGAACCAAGCAGGAGCTACTCACAGTCTGTTACCTGTTCATACAGACCCAGGTGTGTAAGGTGTTACAGACAGGTTAGCCACAGTGCGCCCAAATGGACCCAGGTGTGTAAGGTGTTACAGACAGGTTAGCCACAGTGCGCCCACATGGACCCAGGTGTGTAAGGTGTTACAGACAGGTTAGCCACAGTGTGCCCACACGGACCCAGGTGTGTAAGGTGTTACAGACAGGTTAGCCACAGTGTGCCCACATGGACCCAGGTGTGTAAGGTGTTACAGACAGGTTAGCCACAGTGTGCCCACATGGACCCAGGTGTGTAAGGTGTTACAGACAGGTAATCTACTCTTGAAGCTTCACATGTATATCAGAGCTAGAGAAGACCAGCTAAAAAAGTAGCGATATGAACATGGAGCGGCCAGGCTTACGTCAGTGTCAGAGTTGTGGCCCAGCTGGTAGGTGATGTCACAGGAGCCCTGCTGTGCTGCCAGCCCGTCAGCTGTGTGGGAGTAGGTGGTGGCCAGGGAGGTGTGCTGGATTGTAATAGATGGCCTTAACACCACAGTGGTAGGCCGTGGCAGTACACGCGCTGTCGGGCATCTGCTTGTCAATGTTGTATGTCTCGGAAGGATTGTGGTAACCCAGTGCTGAGAACTCTGCATATGGCTGGCAAAGTTACAGCAGTGTTTACTCAGCTCAGAGCTGAGCCAGAGGGAGCAGCTGACAACAGCCCCCAGTGCGCCGTTTACTTACTTACCAAAACCACACAGTGCCACTTCCTGTCAGAAGGAGCATGGATCACAGATGCACAGCAGGGCCACCTCTCACCTTGGAGGGAGCCAGGTCAGGAAAGGAGTCCATGGCCAGTGACATTTCTTCACTCATCCTGCTTGCCATCTGGCCCTTCAGGATCTGTGTTGCCATCACTGTGGAGATGCCCATTTCTTGGCAGATGCATTGAGTTACTAAGTGAAAAATTTAAATCTCACTGGCACCTCTGTACCGTACTGCACCCGGGCACTTTTCCATGGCACCTCTGTCCCGTACTGCACCCGGGCACTTTTCCATGGCACCTCTGTCCCATACTGCACCGGGCACTTTTCCACTGGCATGTTCACCTGACCCATACCAAACCCTGTCAGATGGGACCTGTCGGGAGCTATGACTCAGTGAGGTGATTGACTATGGTTTTTCACCATTTTTGATGACATATTTAATATTCCAGGTGTAGGTGTAGTTATTGGTTTTATTTTAAATTCAATTTAAGATGGACAGCAAGGTTAACTCGTGTGTTGTAATGGCTCCACTTCATTAGGAGTTTGCAGGTATTTAGCTTCAGGAGTGGGAGCAGAACAGTCAGTAATAGTGTTAAATTCAGTTAGCTGCCAGTATATTATATTTTAAATTTATTAAAGCCTATTAAATTATTTAACCCAACATTATAACTGGTACAAAAAGAGGTGCAGACACCTTTGCTCTTTGTTCAGAGAAGATACAACACAGTTTGGAAGGAAACAAAAAGGTATTCGAGTACGTTAAATTAGCAGATAACGATCATCAGAAGTGCAAACACCAGCACAAACGTCCACGCCAACGAGCTGCCGTGTGCAGTCCTGTTGGTACCGCTCAGCTACTGCACGTATTCACACAACTCCAAGTTAAGCTAAGCCACGCGTCTCTCCGAGCTGGAGAAACCTGCCCAATGGAAAAGAAACTTGTAGTGCACTGAAACTGCACAGAACAGCCTTCAAGTGCTGGTGGAAAAGAAACAAATGCTGTCCTCAACCTCAGTCTCCATGTAAGACTAAACAGCATCTGAATGATTTCTTAAAAGGGAAAGATAAACAAACCTGCAGGCAGGGAGCAAATTAAAGGAAAAACCAAAGTAATTATTGACAGACTGCTCTTGCTGACACTCTCTGATCACGTCCTGCATCGACATTCTCAGCCACCTGAGTTAGAGCTGCTCTTCTGTTTCTCCTCACACATCACACTAACGCACGAGCATCACGGTCATCACATGGTCTGTTCTCCACAGTGTCTGACCCTGTTTACTGATGTGTGTCCCACAGATCTTAAATGCAGACTCCCCTTTATTCACTGTTTCTACTGAAACGCCAACTGAACAGTCTTTCTGACTGATACTCCTGCCATCTGTGCCCCAACAGTGAACCTTCTGACAAAGACACTTCGATCTTTTGCTCTTGCCATCTTAGTCCAAACTCAGAATCAGCTGGACCTGCTCAGTGTTTTTATACCTGCCCCAGAGCATGGTGGGATGTTTATTGCTCAGGTGTACCATGCAGCGCACCTGTCTGGAAGCATCTGCATTTGTTATGTTTCTTCACTTATTTATTCAGGTCACTCCTTTGTCACCTGTCTGTAGTTTTTCCATACTGTACCTTGTGTTTACCTAAATAGAAACCTAAAACAAATGTTTCAAAATTACATAACATTACATAAAAAAGAAATTTTACAGACCAGGTACTGCGAATGAGGCCAAACCATAAAACAACTGACAGACCACGAATGCAAGCTGCCAAGAAAGTACACTGCATATTATTATTGATATGGCACTGGAGTGCTGTTCTGACCTGTCATGCGTGTGCGCACGCGTGTACACACACACACACACACCATGCCTCTTCCCCCTATTTTATTCAACCTTCAATCAGGTCAGTTCCCAATCATCTATCTGAGCAGAGAACGACAGAAGAGAGAAAGTTTAAGTAGTTAAATGTAACAATGTAACACATGGTCACGTCTACATTAGGTGTAAGGATGCAGTGAAGACATGAGAGATGTCTAAGTTTGCGGGGGGCTGTACCTTTACACAGCAGAAACCCACACACTTCACTACACAAACAGCTGAAATTTAGTTTGAAGTCATAAATGTTCCTCTCCACGGACATCTTTAGTAAAAGGTGAAAGATTTATACGATCTGTAGAGAAACCAGGCTGTAGTTTACTTTACATTACATTACTGTCATGTCAAGGCACTGCATTTACATGTGCAGATGCACGCGTGCTCTACAGTGCACGTTAACATTGCAGAAATAAGTTTATAACACACCAACATGACACGGCAACAGATCCAGGCAGAGTCTGACGTGTTCAGCAGAAAATGCTTTATTAGCTGCAGCACAATGACCAGCTGTTGCTATGATCAGGTACAACAGCAAACACAAGACGCACAGTGACACAGCGGTCCGGAGCAGCGGACTGACAGACGCACGAGCTGGAACCACAACACAATCACCATGTCACGCAAAGTGCATCGATCACAATACAGTGTCACCACGTCAAAACGCTTTTTAAAAACACTGAATCAGTCGTGAAGCTGTTTCATCAGTCACACCTTTTGTACTTTCATACACCATTTTCTTTTGAGTGCACTACATTAAGTCTTAACATCAAAAGCAGTCAGGGTAAAAGTTCACACACTCAAGGAAGTGGAAGATAAGCACTTAAAGACCTAACCCTAACCCTAACCCAAAACTAGCCGCACACAAGACAGGCAAGCAGAGTTTGTGTCAAGTTAGCAGCTCTAAGAAAAGCCCAAACATTCAAGATCGACACATTTGTGTGCAAACAAAAAATAGGTTTCAGTGACCCACATGAATTCCTTCAAGAGACACACAAAGGAGACCATGTCTACTGACAACTAATACAGCACAGGGCCACTGAGAGACACTTTCTGCTAAAGCCTGGAACAAAGCTGCTAAAATGTGCTCAGAATGACCATCTCTGGTCCAATGGCGATCTACACTTCATATTCTACCAAAATTATAGCACTGAAGCAGAGCACATATTAACAGGAGGTGAGCCTTGTATGCCAACCTAAAATGCAACGGTGTGATATTGGTTATGTCTGGCTGAGAGCCCTGTAGTTTTCTGTGAGTACAGGTCTGTTTCAGCAGTGGGACCCCAGATGCGCGCGCGTGTGTGTCTGTGTGTGTCTGTGTGTACCTGACATACAGGACACCTTCAACAGCCCAGGTGATTGCTGTGGCATTAGCCCTTCTTTAACATGCCAGTGTTTAAAGGCAGGACACCGTCATATTTAAAACGAGATACATATAGCAGCTTCACGAGAAAATACTAAAAAGAACGCCTTTATGAAGCAAAACGAACAAAAAAAAAAAAAAAAAAAAACTTGTAAAACAGGGGTTTGGTTGTACAGAACTGCACAGGAGCTGCGGCTGCACAATGACTGACTGCTGCATTACAGCTTTACATCTCGATGTTCTGCGTGCTGGACCTGCACAGTGGGACACCTTCTGCACCCCTCTCACCAACACTCCCCAGAGAATGTAAAATCAACATTGATGTTAATACACAAACACCTGTGCCGTACCTGTGCTGTTCGCTTCTCACCGTCAGTCAAACCATCGAGGCTAATTAATTTCCTACCTGTTATAATGCTAACCACTAAAGTAATTAAACGCCAATTTAAAAAAATGCATTTGTGCAAAAAGGTTTCTGGTTTATGAACACACAGGTTGTATTAAAGCTTGAATCTTGCAGTTCATTCAGCCCACAAAACCGGGCCCAAAGTGAAAATGTCAAAATGACCCAGAAGGTCACACTACTTAACCCAAAAAGCACCACTAGTGCATCTTCAGAAACTCAAGCCAAGTCTCTTACTCACAGCACAATGCTGAACGTTTATAATCTGTTAAAAAAAGCTGTTAACTTAAAAGCCCACATTTGGCAGTTAAAAAAAAAAATAAATAAATAAAAAAATTAAAAAAAAAAAAAAACTCGTAAACATTTCAGTTCTCACACACACACAAACATGGGTGTGTATGTGTGTGCCCATCTTCAACGTCCTCCGTCACACAAGCGTTTCAGCACGGCACTGTACTTCATGGGCGCGGCGTCTGCCTGAAGCTGGACCTCCACCAGGGTGAAGATGGTGATCTCCTGGCAGAGAAAAGAACATCCGTGTGGCTGTGTGACTGCAAAGCCCCTCCCTGGCATGCAGACACCTCCTACACCCCCACGCTCCAGTGGTCCAGTCATTCGAAACGCACACTTCCGATTCGGGCTCAGGGGCTGGTCCATTTTAACCAAAACCAGACCACATCATTTACAGTCACGCAGCTTTTACCTGTGAGACCCCTCTGCCCTCTGAGAAGCCAGGAACAAGCTTATACTTCAAGGATAACAACCAAATGTAGGCAAGAGTGAATCAAACCGTCTAAGTGGGCCATCCCTGGTTTGTACTCTATAGTAACCAGTCGGCTTTCCCGTTTAAACCTAATGGACCACGTACCTGCTCCACCAAGTCTCGGCCATCCTCATCCGCAGACCAAACCAGGGTCAGCTCTGGTTTCTTCCCCACTTTACGGAAACGGTAGTCCTTAAGGCCCTGCAGCGCCTGTGTGGGGGGGTGGTGGGACACAGGGTGTCATCACTCACAGACACACAGTTAAGGGTCCCCACACTTAGCGATAAACACCAGGTGCTCACGTTGCAGTAGATGCGCTTCTGGACGCCGTATTTCAGCACCAGCACGTCGAATGACTGGTCCAGAACACCCATGACCATGGCCTCGGAATCTAGCGGACCGGACTCCTGTAGAAGAGCCCGGACGAGAAGGTGAGTGAGATCAATGGGCTGGGTGTGATGCAGCTCTCACACAACCATGCCTGACTGTCAGCTGCCTGTCTGTGACCTGCTACTGAAAACACCATGTCAAGCTTTCAACAGATGCATCAGGTCATCCTGAGCTCAGAGCATCTCAGGTGAGGTAACACCACTGTGAAGTCGTCCCTCTCGGTCACCCGCCATCCCTGAAGGTCGGTTACCTTGACAAACGCAGCAAAGAAGAGCTCGGCGCTCATCTCCTGGACGCGCTTCGAAGCCATCTTCTTGTCATTACAGTGGGAAGCCTGTTTCTGCACATCATCAGGCTGCAGGTCAGGTGTGGGGCCGCAGGCTGCCCAGGGTGGGGGGAGGGAATTCCACAGCAAAGAGGGACAGAGGGGAGTCAGGCAGGGGACTCTGCTCTCAGCTACATCCATCGTGTTAGGTGGAAGACATTTATACCCTGCTTTGGCAAGAATGTGGTTCAGTGGAACACCTGTACAAACTCCCCTTCCTGTGGTCACATGCTCACAGGTGTATCTTTTCCCTACTGGTGACCACGACTTTGTGGAAGACCGTGTCCTGCCCACTTTTGGATCACCCTGAGTCCCAAAGCAAAACAGGCTAAATAAATTAGTGCTAAATATTTAAATCTTAAATATATTTCATTTTTGCATTCAAAAAATAAATAAAAAATTTATGCAGCTGATGATTTTTTTTGCCCCAAAAATTACTTGTTGGTTTTTTTTTCCCCATCTCTTCACATAGCTACATACATTACTGGAGCAATTCAGGCTACCTCCATGGCAGGTAAAACATGGTTTCTCTCCTGAGTCCAAGTCTGACAGCTCTTGAATTATGCATCCATGGCTTTAACACCACCAGGTGCCGGAGTGTTTGTGAGTAGCCGGATGCGCTGTTCAGCCCTAAATAAAGGGTTACCACGAAGCAGGTGTGAGCACACCAGGAAGATGACGGTCGCTCACCCAAGGACGCGGCCAGCAGTCTGTGCACGATCACGTCAGCGTAGCGGCGGATGGGCGAAGTGAAGTGGGTGTAGAAGGGCACGTTAAGGGCGTAGTGTCGGAACTGGGCCTCCTCCCTGAGGTGACCCGTGCAGAAGTACAAGGCCATCTGGAAACGGCACACAGTCAGGATTGCAGAACATTCGGGACCGGCAAGAGCAACGGTGGTCCTAGGGAGAGGGTCAGGAAGCACCCGGGTCACCTTGGAATGGAGGTAAACTTTGTGTGTGTATTTACCTGCATGGGCCTGGAGCACATGTGTGTAATCACTTCCTTCCTGGCCTTGGCATAGTTGTCGTTGCCAATGGTTTCATTCAGGCTTTTCTGTGGAGCAGAAGCCAACACTGACACACACAATACACAGCAGGGGTAAAGCAAATTTAGTTCCAGTTCTCCCACACAGACAAACCTGAATTTAAGGAATACATTACAGGCACCCCAGAGGGCAAAATGTACATACAGATAAACAAAGCCAGCCTAAACTGAGAGCGCGGCCCGGTACGGCCCGGCCAGGCCTGGCCCAGACTGTCCCAGACTGAGAGAGCGGCCTGGCATGACCCGGCCCAGACTGAGAGAGCGGCCTGGCATGACCCGGCCCAGCCCAAGACAGCAGCCCAAGAGAGCAGCCTGGCTCAAGAAAGTGGAGCGGAGCGGCCCAGATTGGCCCAAACCGAGCAAGTAGCCTGAGGGCGTGGCCTGACCTGCAGGGCGTGGCCTGACCTGACCTGAGACAGCAGAGAGGCCCAAGAGGGACACTTCTCCTCTGGTTTCCCGCCAACCCACTGCACCGTCAGCAGCGAGCCTGCTGGGTAAGGCCCCCCTGAAAGGTGCACTGCGGCACTGGAGGACAGAGCAGGACACTTACGTGGAGCGCTCCCGCAGAGGAGAAGTCCAAGCTGAGGCCCATCTGGTCACAGAACTCCAGAAGGTCGTCCACCATTTTGTTCTGGGGCGGGGGGTGTCGCCTCAGCAGGGCAAGTTCGGGGAAGCGTCGGTAGATCTGGTGTGCCACAGCCATGTTGGCCAGAAGCATGAACTCTTCCACCAGTCTGAAGAAGAGAGGAGAAAGTAAACGCCACCCTCGTGTGGCATCTATGAGGCATCCATTCATTCATTCACTCACTTTACTCACTCCTTCATTCACTCACTCATTCCTTCAATCACTCATTTACTCACTCACACATCTTTCATTTAACCAGATCACAAGGTCAGACACGATCTCCCGTTTATAAAACACAGGAATAACATCAGAAAGTTACACAGCTCAAATTAAGCTGAGCTCCCGCAGGCGACGCATGGACACAGTCAGAGCTCCCGCAGGCGACGCACGGACACAGTCAGAGCTCCCGCAGGCGACGCACGGACACAGTCAGACTTCCTGCAGGTGACAGATGGGACGTTACACTTTTCTTCCACCAGATAGCAGACTGAGCATGTCTCAGCCTGAGCAGATGTATAAGATGGTCCCAGATGGACTCTGTAATAAGGTCCCAGTGAAGACACACAGCTCTCCAGCTAAGGGCCAGTACAGTCCTAACAATCCCTCCCAGGAGCATGACAAAACACTTGTGTCAGTCCACACCATGTCAACTGGTGGAAACTGGAGCCAGTTCAACAGTTCTGTTCCCTCTGGCCCAGTTTCAAATCCAGCCAGGCTCTCTGTGAGGCACCACTGGGAACACTGGGATACAAGAACTGTCCCTCCACCAAGGGATCAGGAGCAAAACTAAAGAACCGGCTGATGGAAATAGCTCAAGAACTTCACTTGTGTCCCTCAACTCAGAAAGGATGTACAGCTGAAAACCTGTTAACAGAACCATTTTATCATTTTAAATAAAATGATGTTTCTGCAAGTTATCTCAAACACCACAAAAAGAATAAGATGATTATTAATTTGGCAATTAACAATAAACCTCCACATTGAGAGGAACCAGATGAGGAGGCTTGGGCATCTGCCTCCTCATCTGGTTCCTCCGGGACGACTCCCTGGGGAGATGTTCCGAACATGTCCCACCGGGAGGAAGCCCCAGGGAAGACCCAGGACACGTTGGAGGGACTACATCTCCCGACTGGCCTGGGAACACCTAGGCGTCCCCCAGAAGAGCTGGAGGAGGTGTCTGGGGTGAGGGAAGTCTGGGTGGCCCTTCTTAAACCGCTGCCCCCGTGACCCGGCCCCGGATAAGTGGCAGAAAATGGACGGATGGATGGAAAAATAAACCAAATACAACTGAAAGCTGCCAACACTATCAGACAGACAGCGCACCTACAATGCTGGACGTTAGAGGGAGGGGCCAGGCAGGCTCCGAACACGGCCAACATTTGGCCCTAATGAAATGCTCTTTGGCACGAGCCGCGCTTTCAAATTAAAATGCACATTTTAAACTACGCATCAACAGTGTTGCACCCACACATAACGGTGGCCTGCTACACAAAGCTGTGGACACAGCTCACTTTCAGTTAATTAACGCTCAAAGGCCTAAAGTGGATTAATGGAGATGGAAAGTGGTATTAAATGTGCACTTGCATAACAAACTTGACATCTACGTTAATGGTTACATGCGAGTTTGTACACTTCACAGACTAAAATTTAAAACGAATTAGTAATTCTAATGAAGCCAACAGCCCGGGTTCTACTTGAGGCCTTGCTCTGTCCATGTACCAAACGGCCGTTACCGTTTCCAAAAAGTGGGGTGAGAAGTCCTGCCCACAGCCTCTGTACAGTGACACAGCTGATCTGAGGTCAGCAAAAAGCAAACACCAGCAAGAACAAAGCATGGGTGAGGCTCTTCCATCAGTATCCCCTGTGACCTCTGTCCAAAGGATCTCCTTTGAAAAGCTAAGATGCCTTGCTTTGACCCAACTGAGAGACACGATGGACACGAAGGGAGTAATGTCCTTGAGATATATGGCAGTTGGGCATCTATAAAAGTATAGCTTCAATGCGTAAAACTGTTTGGTGTTGAAGGTCAGGGTGGTGCCGGGCGTGCACAAAGCCGACACATCAGCTGGCAGCCCCCTCCGGCTAGTGTTGTGCAGGTGGGAACAGGGTTAGAATGAGCCCCAATCAGAACTCTACTGTTCACAGACTCACACAGCTCCAATAAAGCCAAGGGACTCGTTTACTGCACGTAGCTGTCAGTGGGCTGCCACTACATTCTCCTCATAGAAGCACAGACGTGCATGTGGACGCAGGAACCGCACAGAAACAAGGTGGAAGACTTACATTAGCACATCCCAATAACGGTATGGTGCCCACACAGCGGGGGGAAAAGGAACAAAAAGAGAAGCACAGACACCAACGTAACGTCACGTCTAACACATTCCATGGTGTGATGAACGTCATTACGCGTCATGTCAACCAAAGGGATTTGTGTCTGTGTGCATGTGTGTTCATGCGTATGGTACAGGACAAAAGTAGCTATCGCCAGAGGCCTGGGATGGCGCTCACTGTCCACACAGACATTGCGGCTGAGGGTTCCAGCAGAATCACCCGCAGATATCAATTAACACAGTTCCACTTTTTCACGGCACAGCCGCGATATGCTGAACGCACAAACCATCCCCCGCGAAACGTCCGTATCAGGAAAGAAAGAAAAATACACAAACGCACAGATACATACAGCAGCACTGCAAAGCAAACAATGTGTAATTACACAAGTACCCACAAGCTCAGGAGGACGAGCAGCTTTTAAATCATAAAAGTGATTAAACATTGTTTTTGTAAATCGGCACATGAAGGGGAGGTGTTTAGACAGCGTGCTCCTACAGTGTAGAGAACATCTCCGGCAGACAGTGCCTGTACATGCTCAAACCGCGGGCAATTAGGAGCAGAATGGCAGCCCCTCACCGTGTTCTTCAAAGACACAAATCCCTTATCGAAGCACATCTCCCAGCTCGAGCCGCCCGCCCCCCACATGCTGCTGGCAGCCTGAGGCATGTTTCGTGGCTGCTGCTTACACAATATTCCACTCCTTGCACTCAGTCACACTCCGTGCACCTGGAAGACCAGCAGGTTTGTGAAGTGGTGAACAAGCAATATCTCGATAATACACAGAATTAAAAGTGGTTTATTCAGAGAATCCGAGATGATGCACCTCAAATCAAAGCTCATTTTCTCATGCCTAAGTGAAAGTAATACCCAAAGGACTGAATTACAAGCTCCAGTGAGGCCTTCTCTATCTTAGAGGTCACCTATCTGATGCTTGTATTTGTAAGTGTTTTTTTTTTTTGGCATATGGGCCATTAGAAAGCAGTTGCCCTGACAACACACCCATCTCACCTTGAGGCAGACCTGGCCTTGAGGACTCAAAGTCAACATCCAACTCAAAGATGGGCTCCTAGTCTGAATGGTCAAAGCCTGTAAGATCAGTGACCTGCACCCACGAAGTGCTAAGTTACTTCAGAATTGCTGCTGTACGATAAGGGTGGAGAGAAGCAGGAAATGCTACGAAGGAAGGAAAAAAGAAAAGAAAGATGGCAGAGTCACTCATTTTAGACCCACCGCTAAAGCCATTTTGAGCTCAAAGGATTGAGGCACCAATTGAAACCCCAGACGTTAAAGCAAGTGCGATGCTCCCCTTGAGCTGGCTGAAAGCACAACAGTGTGGACCACATTGCTTCCAAAGCAGAGAGATGCAGAACAACAGAAACCACCCCTCGAAGATTGGGGTGAGCCAGCTTCAGATGACCTGCACTGCACTTCCTTTTCTACACCTTCTATACACACCATTTGGGCTCATCTAACAAAAATAACCTGCATTTATTTAACATAAAAGCAATTAATTGACAGAGATATTATGCAGATAAAATCGCCATATCTGCATATGTACTTCTGATCACAGTGGTGTAATGTAATGAAGCACGGTACTGAGTTACTGTACTTAAGTGTTTTTGGGGAGTATTTTTACTTGAGTTTAAAAATTTCTGTCGACTTTTACTCCACTACTTTTCTTAAATAAAATGCATACTCTGATACATTTCTCATGTGGTATTTTTGTTACTACAAAAAATAAAAAAAAATAAAAATGCAACATGGTACATGTCAGAGCACCTGCTGCCATATGGCCACTCACAAGTTAAGGTACCGCTCACCTGCGACTATGCTGCTCACGCGATAAGGTACCGCTCACCTGCGACTATGCTGCTCACGCGATAAGGTACCGCTCACCTGCGACTACGCTGCTCACGTGTTAAGGTACCGCTCACCTGAGACTACGCTGCTCACGCGATAAGGTACCGCTCACCTGCGACTACACCGCTCACGCGATAAGGTACCGCTCACCTGCGACTACACCGCTCACGCAATAAGGTACCGCTCACCTGCGACTACGCCGCTCACGCGATAAGGTACCGCTCACCTGCGACTACGCCGCTCGCTCGTTAAGGTACCGCTCACCTGCGACTACGCCGCTCGTTCGTTAAGGTACTGCTCACCTGCGACTACGCCGCTCGCTCGTTAAGGTACCGCTCACCTGCGACTACGCCGCTCGCTCGTTAAGGTACCGCTCACCTGCGACTATGCCGCTCGCTCGTTAAGGTACCGCTCACCTGCGACTACGCCGCTCACGCGATAAGGTACCGCTCACCTGCGGCTACGCCGATCACGCAATAAGGTACCGCTCACCTGCGGCTATGCCGCTCACGCGATAAGGTACCGTTCACCTGCGACTACGCCGATCACGCGATAAGGTACCGCTCACCTGCGGCTATGCCGCTCACGCGATAAGGTACCGTTCACCTGCAACTATGCCGCTCACACGATAAGGTACCGCTCACCTGCGGCTACGCCGCTCAAGTGTTAAGGTACCGCTCACCTGCGACTACGCCGCTCACACGTTAAGGTACTGCTAACCTGCGACTATGCTGCTCGCTCGTTAAGGTACCGCTCACCTGCGGCTACGCTGCTCACGCGTTAAGGTACCGCTCACCTGTTACTGTCTCTGTATTCATAGATGTAACAGCCTTGAGGCATCCCTGTCTCCCGGTCCAGAGTGAAGGACAACTTCAGCTGCAAGAGAGAAAATGAGAGGGAGGGGCAGGGGGTCAGCAGTCTACACATCAAATTTCTGTCCAAAAACACCCAGTGCTAGTATGAGCATGACACATATTTACAGATTTCTTCTCATGCAAATTTTTTTTCCACGTCACCTACAGTTCCCTAGAAGTAAAGAAAAAATACTGCATGTGTCTTTGTTACAGATTTGATGTGTTTACACATGTATAAAAATGTTGATTACAAAGCATGGAGTTAACAGTGCTGTAACATGCAACCTACAAGCCATTAGAAGGTATGAGGGCAGATCACTTCAGCTGGCGGACTGAATCGGATAAAAGTGCATTCTCTTAAGGGTCGTAAATAAACCTCCGAGACGATGACTCAGTATTACACACGAATATGCAAATAATGTGGTTTCTAAAATATTTTAATCAAATCCTTAATTAGAAGACATAAGTAAACTGGCACGCGTGTGTGTTTACTGGGGAAAGCCACCATGAAAAACGGCAGGAGTGAGGGGGTTTGGAACAAGAAGAGACACCGCATACCTAGGCTTACATGAGATTTACGGTCGCCCCCCCACCACAACCAAACCACTTCGGGTTGAGATTCAGACACACAGCGGAATGTTTAGAACACGGCAGAACGGGCAGCGGTCCAGCGAACATGCCCACCTCCTGCCAGCACACGCCGTCGCCATTGGTGCCATGTTCAGCAGGCGACTGCTGCCGAGGCCCGCGGGATTTATTAGCGCATCGCACACGATCACCAAAGAATTCCCCACACCTGACTCAACACTTTCCCCACACAAGCTGTGGGAAATTTGTGCTTCATCATATTCCCTTCTCCAGGCACTTTCAAAGGTAACCAAGACCAAACGGGGCATCTGAGGTCAGCCAGGGCGCTCGAGAGTTTAACGGAACTGACACTCCAGCTGTAGCTAATGATCTACGGCAAAGGCGATACTCGTTTCACTGGTTGACAAGACAACAAGAGTCAGGAATTCAAACGTGGTCCAGCAGGTCTATAATTTCTGAAAAAATCTTAAATTTTTATTTATAATCTGTTAAGTGAAAAAAATGACACATAAACCCACCTATTTGTTAAGGTCTTGTCACTATGAAACGACACTGCCATGAAGTCCAGAATTTGCAATTAATTTCAGAACCAAACCTGTCTGACTCTGTTGCTGACCACCATCATACCTCACAAGCCTCCGTAACTCCTGCCCTGAAAACATGGCAAATGTCCATCCGTTTCAACTCTTTTTGTTCCGGAAAGGTCCTTTCCACAGCAGCTGCCACGCCTTGCTTTACCCGATTCAGTCCATTTGAAGATCATTCCAGCTGGACCACTGACAGCACACATGAAACTACAACACTAGTGGGCAAATCAAATCTTCCTGTTTTGAAAAAGCACTTCCTTCCAGAACCTTCTTTGCAACTCAAAAAACCTTTGTGCACAAGAATTTTAAGAAAGTCATGACTCAAAAGGGTAGGAGTCTCTCTCAGTGCAGTCTAGTCCGCTTACAGTCACCTCTAAACCTGGCTTGTGTCAGTGCCAAGGAGATTGGAGTTCAAAGGGATGAAGGTCTGGAGTTCGCGTTAAACGGCTTTCCAGGATCTTCTGTGCGAGTGTGACTGAGTGTAATCATTCGTACTAAGGTTTCATGGGCAGACATGGAGCAACACGGAACACAACTGTAACTCAGAGCTGCTCAAAGCACAAATCAAAGTACATTTCCTGGATTCTGAAGAGCTTCTGAAATTTCACTGAGTGAAGTTAAAGCTAAATTCTTCACCCGTTGTTTCCTTTTAACGCACACGTAATTGTGAACAAAGCCATAATACTGAACAAAATCCAGTCCACGTAGTAATATCAGACAAGCATCAAAGAAAACGAAGAAGGTCACCATCTGAAATGCAGATGCTTGACCTTTGAGTGGTACACACTAACTAAAACGGTAATTGGTCAAATTGAGCAGTTATATTCAAGATGACACCTCAGGGCAGCTGACGGTAAACTCAGAGTCCAGAGGTGCACTTTTATCGGTTCCTTTCATCCTGGAGGATGTGGAGCGAGATTGTTCAGGTTTGTTTGAACCCAAGGCACATATCAGCTGACAACACACTAAACCATCTTTTCAGAAGGTCACAAATGAAAGATAACGTGTGGTACACACACTTTCTGGAAGTTTCTGATGCCAGTGCAGTATAAATAGACATAACGAGCAACGCATCCAGGACATGAGATACAACTGAAGCGAATAATTTCATTCACAGGGACTGGTGCAGGTGACATTTTGAAGGCTGTGAAAACAGAACTGAACACCAGAGTGTGACTGAGTGTGTACAGCCTGACTCACTGCTTTGTTGTGTGCCACCAGGCCTCGTCACCAGCGGGGGAGAACAGAATCCACAGCGGTCACATCAGACCAATTAAAGGGGCTCCCGAGGTGAGGAAGATGACGGCCCGTTCACAGAGTAACACAGGAGCCTGTACGTCACTCACGGTGTGACATGCCAACAGTAAATTGAAGCGTGCCTTCAGCCACCTGAGGTCAGCTGATCCTGGGGCTCTGAGTGGCAGCCGTTACACTGCAGTGTCTGCGTCTTTAGGAACATCTCAGAGGGGGACGGTGCTTGTGGTGACATCAGAAAGCCCCGTCCCTGCTGCACTGAGGACTCCATAGCGGTTCCATCACTGTAAAAATACTAGCTTTGGGGCAAGAGCACATTTACATTTACTCACTTAGTCTAAAGCAACTTACAAATGACACACGTTACAACAAAACTGGTTCTCTGCATATAAGCCATCCCCTGGGGGAGCAGCAGGCAGCCATTACTGGGCTGCCAGGCGTCTTGCTGAAGGACACACGATGGCTGAGGTGGAATTCGAACCAGGAGACAGCAGCATCTTAGCCTGATGTTGTACTGTTGAGCCGTCTAGTGCGGTCACGATGCTCGCTGAAGCAAATTTGCCTCCACGCCGGAGTCTGAGTTACTTTTTGGGCCACATGTTCTGGTCCTGCAGCTCTGCCTGATCCAAACAAAGTGGACATACCTTCTCCTAAGCTCACAGAGAGCACCTCTCGCCTGTGAGAAAACACCTACCAGCACAACTGCACTTACTGCTGCGTTTCCAGCACAACACAAACATCAACACCTGGTACCCTAACAAGGACCTCTACAACCCCCACCCCTCACTCAAATTTTTATTCATAACAAAAAACCCGATGTAGGGTAGTAATTCATGATACATGTCCATTTTTGAGCATGACCACATTACGATCAGAGACAACGCTGTGTTACTAGGAAACAGAAAACATCTTATCAAACTAAGAAGCAGGAGAACCAGACAGATATGCTAATTCTCCGAGAGCTGAATGGGGTTAGGGCTCAGTCGCGCACTGAGATCTGAAACAGGTGAGGGAGGTGCAGGGCCGTGTGCACGCCCACCTGATCCAGGCGTAGTGCACCACTCTGAAAGCGCTGAGCACGGAGCTTCTGGGCAATGCAGTGCAGGTCCAACACGGCCTGATGGATCTCGCTGATGTGATGTTCGGGAGAGCAGGGAGGTAGCTCCTCTGGGGTGGGCGGAGCATCTGCCATGTCAATCATGCTCTGGGCATGGTCATAGCTCAGCTTGACACAGGAGCGAATTACGGTACGTCCGAACCACTCACTCAGGATCTGAAGGGGGGGAAAAAACAAAGAGCTACAAGCATCACGGCGGGGGGGAGGACAGACAGGTAGGGTACAGCACTCACTACAAATTACCCGATCCATGTTTAACCCAATTTTTGCCAACACTGAGGCAACACACGTCTTTGCACTTTTTACCTACTGTAATCCGTAATCTTTAGGCAACACGCATTTATCCAACATGCAACACAACAGAACCCAGCGTGAAGTGGTACAACAATCCACAACGCTAGTGACAAGAAAACAAACCGCTGAAAAATGACGTGCAGCGCTGGGTTACACTGGCAGCTGTTCAAGTTTTTGACGTGCTCTGTGTAAAGTGAACTGAGGAAGCAGAATAAAGGGCTTCACAGTGGCTTGTTTTACGGGCTACAAACACAATCAGGTGTTTCCTGTAAAACAGTCTTTAAAAGAAAGGCTTCATTCACTCTGCTCAGTAATTAATTAGTCACTTCAAAAGTAACTGACAGAGCTCATAAGCAGTAGGACATGAAATGCATGAGTATCGACTTCGAAACAACCGAGGTGTCAAAAAATTCACATGAAGAGGCGTGTCCTGAAACAAGCAGTGCCACACCAGTTACTGCGGAAACTGTGGCGAAACTCTGGGCTACCTTCCGAACACAACCTGCGAGGTATCTGCAGAAACATCTCCTACATCAGGATGCCAACTGCTGCTTACTGGGTCAGTTACAGTGCTGACACTGACCTTCAAGTTGACAGCTTTAACCAAGATCAATAACCAAGGCAAACGTGCCCTTGCTGGTAAAGTCCTGCTTGGGTATATGACCCTATAAAGTCTTTGTTCTCCAGTCAAAAATGAGTGGCACACACAAGCATCGTTCAGCATAAGAAGAAATTACTGGAAGCTCACAGGGGCATTGTGGGTAATGGCAACTGAGCAGGAATCAGAATAAAACCTAAAACTTTTCAAGGTTCACGAGGAGGACTAAGAATGAAAGTGAAAACAAGAAGGCAGTAATGACGTTTTGCCCTGAGTCTGAAGGCCATGTCACTGTCTCCAAGCCGTCACTGAGCAGGACCTGTCACTGAGGCCTTGTCTGTGTGCGCTTTAGAAACGAGACCAGCAGCAGTTCACTCAGAGACCTTTCTAAGAGGAAATGCTTATTTTTAGCCTCAAATAAGAGTGGCGTACTTTTAAGTGCCAAGATAACATAACAGCTAAATTGAACATGACTTGGCCTGGAGTCACGACCCTGGGTGTGTCTGAAATCTCACAATCCAACGTCCTGCTCTTCCTCTGCATGGCTAGAGCACTCTGCGCTCTCTGCTCATGTGCTGCCATTTCTGCTGCAGGCCCCTCGCCTGTGCCAGGTGTGCTGAAATGACACCCTGTGGTTTCAGCCTCCTCTTTCCCTCACACCCCCAGCCCGACCTACCCTGTCAGGCAAAATGGAAGCAAGGGACCTTGCCGTCTAATCGGCCGCAGAACCACCTCCCTCACACGGACCTCACAGACAGCTGATGCCTGGGCTTTGATCACACACCCACGTCCCTCTGGAGCTTTAGGTCCAGGCTCCTGCAACTGACTCGTACCTTTCCCTCTGGAGTGATTTTCCAGATGACAGAGAACGTAAGCCGGTCGGTCATAGGGTTCAGGCTACAGAGTTCCTCACAGAGCAGCGGGGGCAACATCGGGATTACCTGGGGGGGGCGAGAGGACAACATATCAAAAGCAGGAAAAGAACTAAAGAACTGAACCTGGGTGGGGGGGTTAAATACAGACAGTAAAGGGCCGCTCTCACATTACATCACAAAAGAATGCTCTCACCATGAACCATAACATCTAATTAATGGAAGGAGAAACTACCTAAACGGCCAAAAACACAGCAATGAGGTCACGGCACGCTTCATTAGAACATGGGAAAAAAGGCCAAATGCTCGGCCACACACTGAAAGGTCAGGAAAGGTCACCCCGGGTGGTACTGCTTGTCGTCAGGAGGACCAAGAGAAACAGAGCACCTCTCAAAGCTACTAGCAGCTAAACAGCTAATGGCAAAATATCAACAGCAGCAGTGCGCATCAGGAGCCATACACATGAAATATATATATAAAATATTGTATATAACACACTGTCAAAGTATAAATGGGACTAACTCCAAAGCACTGGGTCAGCCCGTTCAGTTAAACCAGATGGGGGTAATATTTTGAGGTGAAGGACCACAGATGTTAGGGACCCCACCTAACCAATATACATGGAAGATAGGATTATGAAGGTGACCTTCTGGACCAAGTAGACGCTGGTCGCTCTTTGGCTTGCCACACGGTCCAGAGGACTTCTTTCCTCCACGAAGTAGCTCACGTCAGCAATGTGGACGCCCACCTCAAAGTTCCCTACGTGAAAGTGGAAAGAGATGAAATTTCACCACGAAGGACAGGTTCAGGTCCATTTTAAAACCTTTTCCCAATGGTTTCATATTCTGCTCTCAGGAGGGGACAGCTCTAGATGTACACATTTCTGCTGCAGCTCAACTGAACAGAACAGAAATGACAGCTATGCTAAAGGTCTCGTTGCCGCAGTTACCGACAGAACAAAGTTAGGGTGGAGACGTTTTCAGCACGCGGCGGATCTGGCCATCAAATTACTCATACAACATCAGTGACTAATGAAATCCTAAATGGCCTAAAATTTATAATTAAATGAACCCCACATAAGCTCAAATTAAGTTAATTACACAGCTCATATTTTTAAAAAGCCACGCAAATTGGGAGTATTTAATAGGCTGTGGATTTTTAATGTCAGGAACAATGACGAGAACCGCAGCAGAGGTCGTGATAACGAGGTCGTGATAATGAATCATTCTGACCCAGAGCCAACGCACTTAAGTTTGACGTCCACTTTACACACAGGCAAAAGGCTCGAGTGCCAGTGTGCTGGGTGGTCGGCTCGTTTCAACTCCCAGATCACGCTCGCGTGTCGTAAACCCAAGTCACTTTCTTGCTGTGCGTTTTCTTCCCCCTTTAAGCTGTACAAACAGTGACATGCGCGTACACGTTGGTCAGAGATGACGCACAAAACACCACTTCAGTCTCCAGACCTGAAGTTCTGTAACAGCACAATCAAACCCAATTAGCATGCAGAACTCGGGCTGTGCTCACCGAGAACTCAGACGAGCTGCTTTTCTGCTACCTTTAACACACTACAGATAAAGCCATTCCACAAAATACCTTTTAAAGCTGAAATGTAAATGATACATGTAAGTAGAGGGAACAGAAGGGAGATCTGGTCTCAGTTCCTCAGCACCAGGGTTGGAGACATCACAGAAACAGAAACTAACTGGCCATTCCGTAGGAAACTGTTCTGTGGTGTGTTCAAAACTAGTATGATGTGAAAATAAAAAGCTTACAAGACAATGGAAGGTGTCAGAGTGTGTGCGCATAGTGTGTTGGCCTAATGTACCTGGCGGGGCTGTAACTGAGCCCTGTGTTCTGTGAGCTCTCATTGGAGGGGGGATCAAATGTGAAAAGCAAGCAAAACTGGGTGGAAATGCGAGCAGTTTCCAGTGGAGGACCACAGAGATCTGTACATGGTGCAGATCCCAGCTCGAGCTTCTCGACTTTTCCACTAGGCCACCACCAAAACGCAACGCTCCATAACAGCAGCTCACTCCGAGAACACAAACAACTCTGGACGCCAAGTAAGTGACAACGCGAGGACACGTGAGAACACGTGAGAGTTCACGGGGTTCACGGAGATTAGCAGTTCAGACAACTGCAATAAGACTCTTAGTGTTGGCGTATTGGTCGTTAACACCACAACAAATTGAGCGGACACAGACTGGGCGGGGCAACACACCGTCTGGGAGGGGCTTGCAGGACAAGGCGTCGTCCAGGTCTCTGGCAGTGGACGGGTCAATGGTGAAGATGCACTCTGACCTACAGGCACAGGGAGGAAGAGGAGGACAAAACAAGTCACAGACAGTATAGCTCCATCAAAAGCAGTACAGACCATAAGAACAACGTTCATGGTGATGCTAAAATGGGAAACCGTGTGTGCGTGCGTGTGCACGTGCTGGTGTCAAACACTTTATTATCACCTATAACTCCATAACAAACCACACTTGTGGATGCAGCGTCAAGCTATGAATGGAGAACAAATCTCACCTTTTAAATGGAGTACAGCACATTCTAAATAAAAAGCCATTCAGAAAATGCCAGAACAGTTTTAACCTTAAAATTCCCTCATCATATTGAGCAAAGAATAAAGATGCTGCAATTGACATGGACAGCATTTCCTCTACAGACAGCATTATAGTGCAGTGTCAGACAACTGGGGCTGAAGGTAGATTTGAGCCACGCCAAAGAATGAAAGCCAAATGTAGCAGAACCAAAATGTGTATTGGCTGTTAAGAACATGTATACCAAGATAAAATGACAGTCTTGGATTTCATAAGGCATCATGGGATACTTGTCAAACTGCAGAAACCCCTGACACAAAGGCAAAAGTACAGGTAGCTATCACAAAGACAAATTTTCCAGGGTCTGCTCTGAAAACATTAATGAAACAGAAAGGTGGCTCAACAGGTAGAGCATTAGGCTGGGATGAAGAAGTCTCCCAGTTCAAATCCCAGCACAGCCTGGTGTGTCCTTCAGTAAGACATTCAGTGCTAGCTCCCCGGGCACCGCATGGGGCTGCCCACTGCTCCCTCCAGGGGGATGAGTTTAAATGCAGAGTACAAATTTCATTATGACGTGTAACATGTATGTATGTATGCAGTGACAATAAAAGATGATTACAATAATATGATCATTATAAAATTAAATTTCTATACACTTTCTCCATATGAACAATGCATATGAACCAACAAAGCACCAGAAGCAGGTACTGAAGAGCTGTGTACTAGATGTACAGACTGGGTACCCCAGCAGAGAGACAGCCATATGCCTGTCAATCACAAATGCTCCATTTCACTCAAACGAAAATGCCTACTGCACTGAGAAGATTAACAAACGAGCTTTCAGTGATCCACATGCGTTCTTTAAATGGCTTTGAGCAACCACAGAATAACAATGGTACTATCTGCTCAACAGCTCAGAAGGACCAAACAAGTGCAGGATTTTGTTTAAAGGAAAAAACAGGTTACACATGATTCACTTGAAGTTTAAAAGAGACATCTTGTATTTCAGTGTCATTGTGGTCTGATTTATCGTCTAAAATTTTCCAACTAACTTCATAGTTAGTCTTTATTTATTTGTGTTCGCACATTAAAAACAGATTTTCATCCATGTGCCACTTAAAAGCACAAATTCTGACACACACTATAACAGATTTTGACTGAAAGCACACAGACATTGCAGTGAGGAAAATATTCTTACGTATGCCAACTGTGTACAGCCATACATTATTAATCAACTGACTAACTGTTCGGCAGACATGAAGAAATTATTGCTGTGTACAAGAACTGTACAAGTCTGAACAAGACATTCTCAGAGCACTGAAATTTTGTATACATTTCATCTTAATTTGTTATAACTCTGGAAAATAAAGCACACGTCTGATAATTGAAACAAGCTATTGTTTCAGGGACCATGTGCTCTTTGTGATATATGCACACAGAAATCTTTCCCTTTTCATCGTGATGAACATGGACTGCTGGTTTGCAGAAGCCGTGCGCTCTACGACTCAAATACACACGACACAAAGTTATGAGAATGTTTCTCATCACCGGCAGACTGTGGCTGGCGTTAGTGTTTTGGTTCTAAGCGTAAACACCTTTCCTCCAGAAGCCGTCAGCGGAGAGGGAACGGAGGACAAAGATAAACAACATAGAAGTACGATGCCGTCCCACGCCAGTCCACAGTCCCCACCTGTCCTGACAACAATCATGGTGCGCAGAGACACGTGATTTAACCCCAGAGGCTGGAACAAGGAGAACGCCAGGCGCCATGCGATCACTGCAGGGGGGCACGGTGGACCCACCTAAGGTCCTTCCTCCTGCTTAGCTCCTCCGGCGGGACAGTCCAAGGCTTCTTCTCGGAAAGGGAGCACAGAACATCCTCGGGGAATTCGGAGAAATCCACATTGTACTCAATGAGAATGCCCTCTGTCTCGGGCTCGATTTCACCGGCAAGGCCGAGGCTTTTCACCAGCTGCCTGTGTCATGGTAATAAAACACACACGCTCACACACACACACACAGTAGCTAGTTCACTTAACAGTCATGTTTTTAATATATTTAACCTTTTATACTATACAAAAAGAAAAGGAATTTGTGGTTAAACTGACTAGCTGGATGATTTCACTAGACCACCGTCCCCCTTCCGGACACTTCTGCGTATAACACGCCCATTTCTGTCTTTCATGGCTACTTGCTGTCCAACAGCAGTAACCCAATAGCCAACTCATTCTGAGGCACCACGGTAACAACTAAAATTTTAAATGCAGGATGTGTTTAGGTGAACAAGTGACGAATGGTTCTACACACAATTTTATTTTTACCGTAAACTACATGAAGTGGCAATTTGCATTTGTTTCCCTGTGACAAAGAGAGTAATTTTCCTTAATTACAAAGGTAATTATCACTTTAACAAACTTCCCACACCTGTATTATTATGTTTTGTCAGAGACTGGCATGTTTAGAGCCGTTATTACAGGTCACATGGTCTCAGCAATTACTAACAATGTATTAGACTTAATTGCTCAGTGTGGCTCTGTCCAATCGCACTCTCAATTATCTCCGTGAACAGAAGTTCCACATCAGCCTTTGCTTTGAGGAATTAAAACCTTTCCACCTCCACACACTCATCCTCCAATTCAAACCTTTAAAGCCAAACCCTGCTACCCTCCCCATCCCGCAACACTAGGCCCGCTCACCCCTCAGCAAAGCTGCTCTCTTCAGACCAGCCGGTGATGCGGCAGATGAAGAGCGTGTTGGCGTAATCATTGGGCCGGCAGCCAAAGTCCTCAGG
This sequence comes from Chitala chitala, assembly GCA_025773905.1. Taxonomy (NCBI): domain Eukaryota; kingdom Metazoa; phylum Chordata; class Actinopteri; order Osteoglossiformes; family Notopteridae; genus Chitala; species Chitala chitala. Next base: position 25,167 of record JABJVR010047642.1, read on the forward strand.
GCAGTCGGCCAGCGGCACGTTGACACGGGGAACCCTGTGATCCACAGGGGAGAACATGGCGAAGCTCTTTTCCGGGAGGAACCTGAGCGTGCCGGTGACGGCCCGTGAGTGCTTCTGCTCCACGATGTACACAACCTGGGGAGATAAGGTCACGGCATCACCTCTGAACACAGACTGGTGCAGCAGGCTGCTCACACCACAACAGCAGCACATACATTGTCCATAGTACATATCAGATGCCATGACAGAACCAGTGACAAGTAGTGTTTTTTAAAATGTATGAAATGTTTGACCTTTCCTGTCTTTTGAAGAAACTTATCAATGCCAGGTTTTTGGTCCCCAGAGTTGTGAGAAGAATCTGAAATACAAGGATGTCAGACTAAAAAAAAAACAATGTGGTAATTAGCACCAATTAAAAAACATTTACTGATCAGTGACACTTTACTGTGTTTACACCTTTATTTCACTCTGAGATGATGTCCACACAAAATCCTATCTGTACATTTATTACCAACATCCACACAAACCTCACAAAAGACACAACAACTGATATCTTATACTGCACCTCAAGTTTGCTCACTTGTCACACAATTAATCACGCAAGCCAAAACAAACCACAGCCACCTCAATCCAAGGCCTTGATGTTCACAAAAAGTGCCCCGTAACGGCATTAGGGAGAAACACCCAGTGTCACGTGGTTCCTCAGACCCTGAGGATTTTGGTGGAGGTAAAGGGCTTCGGTGGTGGATACAGACTGCTACATAAACACGCCTCTACACAGCATTAAACCTCTGCGTTTACAAATTAGTCATATCCAAGGAATTAAAGTTAGACAGGAGTCCGACTCTCAGCCTACACGCATCTCGCCTCGTGTCTGGGGTTCGAGTGGAAAAGCAGTCAAAGTCTGCTGAGAGGCGTACAAACATGAACGCTCTGAGGTGTCTAATACCTACCGCTAACGAACACGTCAGCAATTAAAACTAAAAAAAGACGCAGACGAGCACGCACCTTCACCACATTTGGCACCGATTATTAAACACTTTGCATCAACAGGACAAAACCCCCCCCCGTTTTCCCCATGTATTGTATTAACTGTAAGACTGCCCTCGGAGCAAAAATACACGGTGTTGACAGGTAAAGCAATATGAACTGACTGTTTCTGGAAAATCATTAAGGACCACAACTGACCAGAACAACATCAGCAGTCATCATGGCAAGGAAAACAGGCGTAACACAAAGGAGTCTTTCGTGTGTCCTTTCATACACTCCCTACTCCCTACACACCAAAGCAGCTCTCACACACTGACCTTCAGGGTTACACACTGCCTGTCCCTCACAATTAAAGCAGAAATACTGTGAACTTAAACTGATTTTTAGACATAAGCCCTGACAGTTACTGACCGGTTAGGTAAAAATTAACATTTTCGGAAGATTTACTTTTACCCATTATGTTCGAACATAGCTTTGGGTTGCAAACTTGTACACTACAGTTTTGCATTTACACAGACCACAGACTGCATTTAAGCATGCCACGAACTATAACAACAGATAGCCAAACTGTCAGTGGTGAAAGGCTCCAGTCAAAGCCCTTTTCTATGTTTTTTCCATGAAACCTGTGGCAGTCCAGTGAGGCCTGACCCATGTTATGACAAGCTCACCGCAGAACCAAACCTCCTCTCTCTCTCTCACAGCAGTACCAAACCTCCTCTCTCTCTCTCACCACAGTACCAAACCTCCCCTCTCTCTCTCACCGCAGTACCAAACCTTCTCTCCCCCTCTCTCTCTCACCGCAGTACCAAACCTTCTCTCCCCCTCTCTCTCTCACCGCAGTACCAAACCTTCTCTC
>JABJVR010047643.1:0-27004 GCA_025773905.1 Chitala chitala
GGGGACGAGGAGATGGAACCATCGCACCTAACTTAAAAAAAAAAAAAAAAAAAAAACAACCTTAACCTCTAATACAGTTAATGTCACACATTTATTACAAATCGATAAATTACTAAATGTTACATATTTTCCACAGGAAGGCTCAACTTTGGTCGATTCTGTAGTATACCATGGATGCCTTTTAAAGGTTTGGTTCTTAACTGTAAAAACATTATTATAAATGTGACATCATACAATAAAATATAGAATATATTAAAGTACTATAAGTAGTGACATATGCATTTAATGTCTCTTAATGTATGTCTGTATCATGTTCTGCCATGTACTGAAATATTGACAAAAATTATGACAATGAGTCAGAGAACGCCTGTTTCAGTTTGCTGAAGGCTAAAAACTAGGCGAAAGCTCTCCTTTCAGCAGAACAATAGCCTGAGGTTACTGCGGAGGTGTTTGTGGGATCAGCGTCCTCCAGAACATCCTACTGGGAGGAATCTGTGAACAGTTTCTCACTGCTGTCTGAAAGCATTCCTCAAGCAGTTTGAGAGGGCCTGCAAGAAGAAAGACTAAAATTGCAATCAAAGTCGTATAAGAAGTTAAAGATGCTGTTGAAAAGCACTTGCAGACTTGAAGGGGAGTCTAACTGATTAAATAAGTAATCAATACTTGGTACTTTGTAGGAAGGGCCTGACTCATTTTTGAATTATTGCACATAATTATTAATGAACAGTTCATCCATTTATTGATTTCCCAAACTGCTTGTCCACTTCAGGGTCAGACAGTGTTTACAGTTCAGTATTAAACTGCTCATTGCATTAAATGTTAAACATCGACATTTCTTTAATAAAATTGTACACTTTGCTGAATATAATGTCAGTAATTTTGATCTGGCAATTAAGTACACATTGCAAAGATTTAATGAGTCAAAAGGCAAAAACTGTATAACACTAACTCATAGTGTTTTGGCTTTTCTAGTGGTCAGAGCTGATGTACACTGCAAAGGCCAATAAATCTGAGTTTAGAATGTTCCGGTTTAATCTAACCCCTCCCAGCAGTCCTTGTTCTCACTATTGTTGGATTCTAGATCCACTTCCTGCCCAGAGGTCTTTGCATTAAGTAACCAGTTAACATCCGCTTGTTTTAAGTGTGCTGTAACTATGTAACTGCATCTACCATTAAAGTCCAGGGTAGCACTTACTTGCTTGAATGTATCCCACAGAGTGATATGGATCTCTTTCTTTGTGGACTGCTAGTGGATGTGGGTAATTTAAGGGTAATCGTGTCATTCTCAGGGGGTTGATACTTTGCAATCTCTGGCACCATGGTATTGTGAGGCCCAGCTTTGATCGTTGTATCCGTTTAGTCATCAGATTACTTTTTCATGTAGTGGTCTTTGGTTGCATCCAATGCTGTTTAATATAAATGTCATGCTTTGGTAATTTATATTGCAAAGTAAGAAGTGGAATATTGCAGAGTTTGTGTATCTCCATGAGCCTCCAGCAGGCCACAAGACTGAGAACAACACTAAGTAGTGGCCTCTGTCTGTAGCTTATTTCTGTCATTCATGTTAAATCACAGCAGTAAAGGTAGCCTGTCCATGTTAAACCAAATCATTTTTATAGCATATGACTATAAAAGTGTACACTCCCGAGTTACAGTTGGTGATTTTTAACATGGGAAAATGAATCCTCTTGGTTTTCATAGCCTTGTTTCTGTGCCTTCCAGGGGCTCTGCCATTGCCAAGATAATAGGAGCTAATGCAGCCCTGAATTCCAGGTTTGACAGTACTGTCAACATGTGGGTGTTTGAGGAGCTCTTTAATGGGCGCAAACTGACTGAGATCATAAACACAGAACATGAGAATGTGAAGTACCTACCAGGACGCAAGCTGCCAAACAACGTGGTAAGGTACATGACCGCTGGGGTTCACTGTCAGAACCACACACATCCTGTGTGTTGTGTATATGCAATATGTGGGTCCAATATGATAGTTCTGTCATTCATTCCACAGCAAAAAACATTCTTTTATTCTATGCAAACTTCAGAACCCCCTTGTTTGAGCTGCAGAATACAGTGACAGTAAAGAAGCAAATTTAAAGAAATTGCTAGAATTTTTTCCAAGTTCCTTCTATAAGACAGTCATTATGACGGCCCCTATCTTCTGCAGTTGGCAGTTCCAGACTTGGTGGAGGCTGCATCTGAAGCGGATATTTTGGTGTTTGTTGTTCCACATCAGTTCATTGGGAAGGTCTGCGATACCATCAAGGGAAAGGTGAAGAAAGGTGCACTGGGAGTGTCACTAATTAAGGTGAGCTGCCTTATACTCCTGCCTCTGGTCCAAATAAAAGTCTGTGCTTTATATAAATGTATTTATACTTTATTTCACTTTCACACCTGTACAAATTTTCAACGAGGTAGGGATTTATTTTTTTGTTGGTTTGCAAATGCATTGGGACACCTCTGTGGGTATTTCCGGAGCATTCGATGTGCCCTAGCTTTTGAATGGTGTGCTTCTCACCCATGGTTCTCTGCTCTAGGGAGTGGATGCAAGTTCTGATGGGCTAAAACTGATCTCTGACATTATTCAAGAAAAGCTTGGCATTGCCATGGCAGTCCTGATGGGAGCCAACATTGCCAATGAGGTGGCAGATGACAAGTTCTGTGAAACCACCATTGGTAAGGGAAGAGGGTTACTGACTTAAATTAATATTTAGTTATTAAAACCTTAATTTTTTAAAGTTTTTTATTTAGAAAAACCTGTTTGGATATAATGACTGTTTGGTGAGAACTGTCTCCTATGACATTCTTGCTATCCAGGATGCAGAAACAAGGAACATGGGAGTCTGCTGAAGGAGCTGATGCAGAACGAGAACTTCCGCATCACAGTGGTCAGCGAGTGTGATGTGGTGGAGCTCTGTGGCGCTCTCAAGGTCAGCTTCACACAGTTTATGGATGCTCCTGGGCTCTCACGTTCTCTATAATACTTCCCAGCACTTTTAGGTATAGGTGTCCCTGTCAATATTCAAAGTTGGATGAGAGTGATTCGTCTTTTTGGGGTTTTAGATCTGATAAATTTTGTTGTACAGAGATTATGGTCAACATTTATAAAGGGTTCTGTTTTTCTTTTTATTTTGTGACAATACAGTTCAGTGAATGTTTATGATCTTTCTTTTATATTACCATTATGACCAAGCTTGTCAAGAATAACTTCTAATATTTCAGATGATTAGTTGAAATAGCAGTGCAAATTTTCCAGCTGGGTTCTACATTGCATACATACACTGATAGGCGAGCCAGAACATTATGACTACTCGGAGGTGAAGCGAATAACAATGGTTCCTGTGAAAGTGTGGGATATATTAGACAATAAGCTAACAGCTGGTTCTTGTAACTGATGTGTTGGATGCATGAGAAATGGACAAGCATAAAGACCTGAGCGGGCCAAATTGTTATGGATGAACAACTGGGTCAGAGTATCTCTGAAACGACAAGGCTTTTATCACCAGGTCCTACACTCAGGACTTACCAGCACGTGTGTGCAATATGCTACATGCTACATGACCTGTACATAACATTTAGCTACTCACTAGCTGGAAGAGTGAGACATGTAGAGTCCATGCCTCGGAGGTACAAAGCTGTTTTGGTCACAGGCAGACGACCAACAGAATATCAAACTAGGGGTTAGTAAGGAAAATTTTCAGGCCGTTCTTGAATAGATCAAGGGCGACCCCTTTACTCCTAAATATGTCCAGACATTAATGCATTAATGTCCAGACGATGATGAAAGGGATAACCATATTGTTGAGAAAGAGAGAGAGAGAGAATGCTGAATTTATGTAATCCTAATTTCTGAATAATTTAGTTTTTATTTTATATAGGTACTTCCTTTTGTGTATGTTGTTTCTGATTTCATGACCGTCATTCTTGTTTTTATTTAACCATATAACTTTTCTTAGTTACAACATGAGAATCTCCTTTTGCATATTTTTCTTGGCTTCATATTTTTTGTTTTTCATCATATATGTTTGTGTCTGCAAAGGCCACTCTAGTGTGTTAACATCTATTACCTAGACAATGCTCATCTCTATAGAATTTTTCTGTTATGATTTTTATGTGAAACTTTAGACTTATAAACTAATTAGGTAATTAGTACTACTGCTGCTATGTTACCAAGAATCTTGCAATTTCATTGAACGTTTTTACTGTTTGAATTTGGACATATCTGTACGTCGTTTGATGGTGGATGCTCAACGGTATATTACTAAACGTTTTCTACAAGAAACAAACAGAACTGTAAAAACAAAGTAATTTGATGGAAAAAATGTTAATCACACTTGGCAAACAAGCTGACATTGTGTGAAGATGGAAAAATATTTTCCCTTTGAGATGTAGATATTGTGCACAAAATCCACACCCAGGCAAGGCTGTGCTACTTCTCTGCCTTTTGCACCATAGTTTTTTTGTAACTGTTTTATGGACCATGATGCAGGATGATCATTCCTGAGTAGATGCAACTACATACTGCTGTGATGATGATGATGATGATGATGATGATGATGCACAGTGATCCTTGTCTCATTGCACTGTCGAGGAGTGAAAATTCATCTTCGTCCTTGACAACATGAAGAAATGTGTCATGAGCCAAAACAGGGGTTATGCATAAAACTCCTAAATTTAAACATTGACAATCTGAATAGACATTTTACTTTTTAAAACATAATTTTAAATATATTATACAGTGTAGAAAAATGTTTGAATACAGTGAAAAGCTGTAATTAATTTCTTAATGTATTATTAGCTGTCTTTGGTGAAACTTGTGTCAGCTGTGTTGAATGGGCTCTGGTGGACAGTCCAGCTGTCTCCCTCAGAACATCGTGGCACTGGGAGCAGGCTTCTGCGATGGCCTGGAATTCGGGGACAACACCAAAGCGGCAGTGATCCGGCTCGGGCTCATGGAGATGATCGCATTTGCCCGCATTTTCTGCACGGCTGGGCCCGTCTCCTCAGCCACATTCCTTGAGAGTTGCGGGGTGGCTGACCTCATCGTGTCCTGCTACAGCGGCCGAAACCACAGGGTCGCTAAGACCTTTGTCAGATCTGGGAAGGTGAGGATTTGCTCTGACAATGGAAAAGGCAGATGTCAAGTGATCCACGCTTCTGTGTTAGAAAAGTCTTGTTCTACCTTTTGCAATGGAATTTAGTTTGATGGAGCTCAACTACAGGCAGTATCTTCCGGTGACCTCCTTTCATGGTGACGTATTTCGTCCAGTGTGGTTTCCTAACAAGTTATGAAATAATGCACTTGCCTCTCCTTCTTTTAGTCCATTGAGCAGTTGGAGAAGGAGATGCTAGATGGACAGAAACTTCAGGGACCAGCAACAGCAGCCGAGGTCCATCACATCCTTCAGCACAAAAAACAGTTGGACAAGTATGCAGAGCACAGCCTCATTTCAAACAGTAGCTTCTGTGTGCTCAGGAGTACAGTAATGTCTGGTGTAAAAAAACGACAAAAAAACCTCCATATACACAGAGAACATTTAAGTTTAAATAATTTAGAAATGCAGGCATGATCAGGGAAGTGCAGCTTTTCTGCTTGAAGATGTCCCATGGACAAAAAACAAAATTAGGTAATAATCAATTATGGCTTCTGGGTGAAAAAAATTAATTATATCTGTCTTGTGTTTTGTGTATTGCTAATGATAGTTCTTGTTAGGTTTTGTTTCCTTTGAAATGTCAATTTTAACTAAATAACAGTTGTGTTCCTGTTCCTGTCCAGGTTTCCTCTCTTCACTGCTGTTTACCAGATCTGCCACCAGGGACGACCGGTTACACAGCTCATTGGCTGCTTGCAGAACCACCCAGAGCACAAGTGAAGCTGAAATACACTCCATCAGCAGATGAATAGAAGCACGGGGTGTTCTCAGTTTGAATTGTCCTCTGTGCTGGAAATGAGCAGAGGCTGAATTCTTGGCTCTGCTGCTAAAATACAGAAATGTCACTCATTGTTAAGTCCATAACCACTTCATTACTTCTTGGATGTGGTTGACTGTTAAGGCTGTTCCAGCAGTGAATTCTGTGACTTCTTTAGTCTCTTTCTCAAGCACACAAGTGAACGAAATTTGCAACAGACTGACACTTTTTTCTTCACTGTGTAATTTCTTAAATAAGGTAGTGAGGAACCTTTAGATATGATTTACTGATAGCTTGAAGCCCATTCACAAAATATCTATAAGTTAATAATATACTAACTTGAGTACTTTTACAATTTCAGCTAGGATTTTAGGTGTACAATATCTACAGTATTATGTTGATGAGTTCAGCTTATGCAATGATTTCTTTACTCAATTTCGTAAGATAAAGAAATCACGGAATTAACAAAAATGATTTATGTACGCATATCCTTTAAAGATATATACTTTTAAGTTATGTTCAAGGCAAGATGTATGTGCCATATATTTCAGTAACCCACTAGCTGCTACTGGTAGATGTTCATTATTTACACTGAAATTACTTGATTGTGCACAATTCACGGGTACATTTGGGTTTTTCATTTTATTCATTTAATATTTAGACTGTATATATTAGCACTTGTGATTTTTCTATCCCAGACAAACAATTTTCCCTTTCATAATCAAGGTCATAATTCTGTAGAGACTCTTTCTAGCACTTTATGGCCCTACAATCTTTGTGGCACATTAGCTTCATGAGCAAAAATTGGTAAAAATCAGACTGAAATCCTCCAACAGCATCTGGCAGACATGTAGCTGGCAGAGAGCATGACCAGTTGGGAGGGAGAAGGAAGATGTCTGTTTAGTTACTGCTGTAAACAGATGTACTTCTACCTCCATTTCAATGACTACAAAGGCTGCACATTTGGAGCAAAACAACTAGACAGAGAGGGAAAGTGGAACATTCATGTCGCAGAAAACACTGAGTGTCTGGGAGCCTTGTGCGATACTAAGGTAACAATGTAACACTTTCTTCCACTCTCCACCTTGCCCGACAAGCTTCCAAACTCTGATTTGCTGTATTTGATTTGTTTCTAGCAGATAAAGCAGGTATACTGGCACCAGTGCTTATATTTAAAAAATGTATGTATTTGGCTTAGTAATTATAATTGCAAACAAAGATTAGCGCACAGTGAAAACAGGGAAATGTTTCAAAGAAAGTGGGGGGATGTCTTGGATAGTTACGCCATCTTCTGGTTCCACTTATGCACTGGACACCCTTATGAAGTGTTACGTATGATACTCCTCAGCATCGGATTCTTCCACAGCTTTCCAGGATGTCTATGGCATTTTCACTGAAGTCATTGTATTGGACACTGGCAGCAGGAAGCAAAAAACAGATTCACTCTTATGTCTGCAAAACTGCAAGGCAATGTCTTCATCTCTCCGTTAATAAATGTTAACTTCACAACTGGGAGCCATAACGTACACAAAAGTCACCATGCCAACCTCTGCAACCAATCTCTGCAGTACTGATAATAAGAGAGAAAAACATATTTGAAAGTACAGCACACCAAACCATGCATTCACTTTTTGACTGCAGCTAAATAGTTTTACAGTGTTACACAGTGTGATAATCCTACAAGAATGTTAAGAGGTGAGCTGTTAATAACTCTACTGTTACAGAGCCATATAATGTGGTGCTGGATGTGATGAGTTCAAATTAAAGTTGCAATGAAATATGTCAGGCTAATATGATGGACCTGCACTTTTCTGGACAGATTTTTTTTCCAAATTGGAATATGATGACACAGCTTTATTAGTGTTCAATTTGGATTAATGCAGAATGTTACAATTATATAATCATTAATATGTTTCTGTATTCATATAATAAAGCCAAAATGTGTACATTTTACAGTAATGATCACTAATGCTCACTTGAGCTCTTTCATGGTCCTGCTTTCTTGCATCAGCTGGAACAGGGTTGGGACTGAGTCGTCAGTCAAGTCATTGTTCTTCAGGATAAGCGTCTTCAACCGCCTGTTTGCTCTCAGAACAGCAGCGATGCTCGGAAGACAAGCGTCGCTCAGCCCGGTCATATCCAAACTGATGGAGCAAGACGGGATAACAACAGGGCCGCTGAATGAGAAGCACTCAAGAAAGGATTCATGGTCCCAGCATCCAAAGGCAGCAGTTGCTGTGGTAACAGTAGCGTGAGCGTGCTTACTTCAGGCTCTCCAGCTGGCATTGCTCGTGCATCAGGCCCTGCCACAGGTGTTCGACTCCCTCATTTCCCACCTTGTTGACATCCACTTCGAGCTCTCTTAGCCTGGAGCTCCCGCTGGACAGTACGGAGCCAAGCGCCCGGAAGGTCACCTCGCTCAGCTCGCAGCACCCCAGACTGTGGACCACAGGGTGCTGTCACTGTTACCATCACAAACCGGCTTTACTGTAAAGTCCGATTTGGTGTTTACATGTAATTTAATGCTCTTTCTGTCAGTTGCACCACAGGCGTCTCGCAAAGCGTACAAAGATCGGTGTGCAATTAGCAACGGTGGTCTCAGCAGTGTAACTGAACATTACCGTAGTATCTGCAGAGGACAGCTCTGCGCCTTGAGTGCCTCACACAGAAGCACAGCTCCAGAGTCCTCCAGCTCATTGCAGGACAGGTTCAGCTCAGTGAGCGAGCAGCTTCCTGACTGCAGCAGTTCCGCGAGCCCGCCGCAGCAGGCCCCTGTCAGGTCACAGCTCGAGACCCTGGCCAGAGATTTCACGCTCAATGTTTCCACCTCAGTCCAAGTAGAAAACTAAGAGCAGCCACCACACAGACAGGTTGGGGCAAGAGATGTTTGTGACCCATTTGGGTCGTGCTGCTTCAGAACACAACTGCAGCAGGGTCAAGGGACTGACAGTTATAAACACAGCAGCACTGTTACCACAGACCAATCGATATGCGGCTTTTCATTCTGAACCATTCTCCATTATTAATTTGTTCAATTCATTTATTGTCTGCCATTACTATTAATTTTCCAGACTTTTACCACTATACCTGGAGTAAACAGCAGAATAGCTGCTGAGGCTAGAATATCATGGGAACTGGAGAATGGCCAAAGGTGGCCATAAAGGGAGACGGCGCACTAAGTGAAAGAATACAGTACCGATAACCAGTCACAACATCCTGTCTCTGCTTATATCTATTGTAACATATACAGCCATGGAAATACGCCATGGGCAGTAAACTTAAAGCAAAATCACATTACATACGACAAACACTGCAGGTTGGTTGTGGAATTCTGCAGAGCACGCGTTAGCCAGTGCATGCCCTCGTCTGTTATGCTATTATTATCCAAGCAGAGGATTGTTAATTGAGGACTGCCATCAGAGATCGCTTGTGCAAGGGCATCCATGGACACTCCGGTGAGACTGCAGTAAGTTATCCTGCAAAAATGCACAAAAAAGCACTTACACAAGATGTGGCTCGCAGAGCTCAACCAGGACACTGTTCACTTGATTTAGAATAGCTTACATTTCATGTTGCACTTGGCAACACAATGTCAGTTGCACATGACAATTTAAATGAGCTGGATAAGGGAGTCAGTCAATGAAAACATGAAGAAACATCTTCTTAAAAAATACTCCAGGCGCTTCTTTATTTATGAACTACATATTTCATATGTACAAAGAAACCTAGCTGTACTCTTCTGTATACCCATTTTAAGCATTTTGTTCAGGTAAGGTAGGTGGTACCAGCTGGGACTCCCAGAATTCCCAGTCAAACTGCTGCTACTGTTGTGCTGGAGATGCAGAAGACTGTGAAGTTTGGGACATGTGTTTGTGATTTTTCTCCAGTTTCACAAACACAGCAATCAGAATTCTTTTTCTTCTGTCTTTCAAGTGTCTGCATCAGATTGGTTTACACGATGTTAATTTGCCCTATGCCTTGCATGTTGGCACCCTGCCCAGGGTGTACCCTGCCATATGCTCTAGGCTGCCCAGATAGGCTTCAGGCTGCCTGTGACCCTGAACCAAATAAAAGGTTGGGATGAGCGGAGTCTTGTACTGTGTACAATTTACCATATTTTAAATACATTTTCCAAGTAGCTAAGCATAACTTTAAATGTAACAAACATTGGTTTTCACCATTTGTTAATAACGGAGCTTGTACATATATGTCCACCAATACTACACATTCATAAGTTGTGTCTCATGAGACACATACAAGTCCAGCAAGGTTTGACTTACAAACAAAAGCAAACAAATGTCATGCCCTACTCGCTATGGTCCCTTTGTCCACTAGGTGTCACTGTTCCTTGCTGTCTTGTCATGTTCCCTATGTCCACTTGGTGTCATGGTTCCTTCCCTTCCTTCCCCGTGTTCCAAGTTAAGTGTATTAGTAGTTGCCAGTGGTGTCTCGTTTAGGTCCCTATTTAAGTTCCCCCTTTGTATTAGTGTATCGTCAGTTGTTAGATGTAGTTGACTCTTGTGTTTGCTGTAGAGCTGTTATTATACCTGTTCTCTTGAGTCTATGTACCTTTACCCTGTTTGTCAAAGTAAAGTCTTCGCACATTAGCCTCAACCCTCGCCTCTGTGCCTTCATTCCCTCTGAATGTTAAAACAAGTAAGTATATATATAATTTGCTTATAAAGCAATTGCATTTTGTCACGCACAGGTGATCAGAGGTGTGTGTGCGTGCGTGCAGGGGGGGAAGTAGCAGTACCCGAGCTTCTGCAGTTTGCAGTGGTGGCTCCTCAACCCCTGGCACAGCTGGATGAGTCCTTGGTCACCCAGCTCATTGCCCCTGAGATCCAGTTGTTGCAGCTGTGACGTGGGCTCTGCCAACACCGAGGCCAAGTCCTCACAGCTAGCCTCAGTCAGGCCACAGCCCACCAGCCTGCAGGGATGAAAGCAGGAAGCTGAGAGAGGAGAGAGAGCGCAGCGACGCACAAGCCACGTGCAAATGTGGAGTCAGACTGCGTCGACATTCACCGACCCAAGCGTCTGCAGGCTGCAGTCCCTTAGCCCCACGCACAGTGCTTTGACACCCGAGTCCCCCTTTGGGTAACTGTAAGACAAGTCCAGCTCGATGGATTTTCCTTTATGAAGCGCTGAAGCCAGATGGGTGTAGGAACCAACATTCAGGCAGCTCTGGCGCAAACTGAAAATAAGACTGGTCTTATTAAAGGAGCACAGGGTCCTATACCACTTACATGACACTTTTTAATTATTTTATCTGAACTCAATAGTACACTGAAAATGCATGGTAATTAACAAGACCAGCAAAACAATTTGAATTCTTATTTCTATAGAAAATTATATTTGTATCAGACTTTTGATACTTGTGCTTAATTCAAAAAAAACTAAATGGAGGAAATAATTTTCAGCAAAGCTGAGTAACACAGACATCTGGTGTACCTTCCTAAAACTACAGTGCAGGGGGTGGTCTGTATACCTGCACAACGGAACTTACAGAACACTCTACAGCACTGGCTCCAGCCTTGGGCTTGCAACCCCTATTATACAGTGGAGATCAAAGTTAGAGAACAATCTACAAGTTCCAAAATTTCAAGGCCACTGCTTAGTCCTATGTGAAATAATCTAAACAGGAATAAAAGAGCAGTTTTTAAAGCATATTTCATGAGTTACATATATTTTGAAGCACAGAATAAAAAACTTTAATGAGATCTGAAAAAGAACACTGATCAAAATTAGAGAACACTTTCAGATACCTCCCAGTTATTGGTGTTAATCTGGCACCAGGTGCTAATTTCTTTATCTGACAAATCCTTTTTAACTGGCAGCCTAACTTTCCAGTTTTCACTGACTTTGCAAGATGGTGAGCTGTTCTAAAGTGACTGAAACCCTCCGGCAGCAGGTTGTCCACATAAAGGCCATAACAAGAAAAGTTGGATGTTCTAAATCTGTGATTTGTAGAATGTTGCATCTTTACGTCACAAACTCATTCAAGTCCCCTAAGAAGGCTGGTCGTCCACGAAAGTCAAATGCAAGAGAGGACAGAATAATGCGGATAATCTCAATGGGCAATCAGTTCAACACTACAGCTGGGCTCGCTCACCAGTTCAACACTGAACAGAGTAAGGATCTGTCTCGTCATACAGTGTCTCGATGTTTAAGAGAATTTGGACTGAAAGCCCACTCTGCAATGACAAAACCTGTCATTAGCAGAAGGAATCAAAAGGCTAGACTAACCTTTTCTGAGGAGCATGTTGTGTGGACAGACGAGAACTGGACCAAAGTTCACTTTAGTGATAAAAGCAAGTTTAATTTATTTAATTTATTCGGATCCGATGGGGAAACATTATGCTCATCGTCAAACTGGGGAAAGACTGAACCCAAAGAGTGTAAAGAAGTTAGTGAAGTCAGTGATTCTCTGTGCTACAGTCATTGTTGTTCTCTAATTTTGATCATTGTGTTTTCTACAAAATAAAGATTTTTTTTGTTGAAGTGCCTTGGTTATTTTGTAAAACACTGTTCTATTAGCATGGTACAGCCACAAGAAAAATTCCTTCAAAAGTTGAGCAATGAAGATTACATTAATTTTGAAAAAATCAAGTGTTCATAAATTGTTCTCTAATTTTTATCTCCACTGTCCAAATAGGGTCATGAGAAAATGATTAAAAAAAAACAGATTTTTTAAATTGCATTGTACATATAATTTTTAAATCATACAAACATTAATAAAGTCAATTGCAAAGAGACTAAGATGTTCTGTCACACATAGATCATTACCAAAAATATAGCTGAAATATCAAGGGATTATTAAAAATTTTAAACAAGGGTTGTAAAAAAAATTCAGACATTAAAATTAGGTCATATGCCAAAAATGGTTAGAAAGCTCTGCTCTACAATGTCAATATATTCATCTGATTTCTAATCTTTTGTTTAAGATAAACACATTCATTGAGCACAATAATTGGTGGAATTAATCAATGTGAAGATCTTTTTTTTTTTTTTTTTTAAACACAGCACTTACTCCTTTTTACTTACATTATTATGCGTGAAAGACTGATTGCAGGAACCAGGTTCTGTATAATGTCCTCCGACACACTTCGATTGCTATACAGATTTACTTGCTCGAAACCCCCAGCGCACACAATGATGTAGTTTAAAGCAACAGATTCCCACACAGTCAAGTGTCCATAGCTCATACCAAAGCAGTTTGATGGACTACTGGTCATTTGCTTTATTAGTGCTTGGTTTCGGCTTTGATGGAGTAGGCGGAAACAGCTGAGGTGCTCGCTTGTGTTCCAGCTTTGAGCCACTTCCTCTGTGGTGGCTGTAAGCCACTTACTGAAACCTGCAATGCGGTCTTCATTGAACTTCCCAACAATGCCCTCCAGTGGCTTCCTCTGGAAGGCATCTGAGAGGCCAGACAGAAACACCTCCACAAGTTCTACACACCCTTCCAACCTACCCAGCATGTTGTGCAAACTGTCTTCCTCAGACGCATCCAAGTAATAGAAGAGAGCGATAAAGAACTCCTTTACTCCAGGGTAAAGGAATGAGAACACACAGTTTGCTGCTGCAAGATCCCCATCCACTGACAGGAAGGAAGAGAGGAGTGGAGACGATAGGAACGGCTGAAATCCAAACATAATAACATCTTCTTGGGAACAGAACATTTTGTTGTTGACTGTGCAGTGAATCGCCATTTTGCCAAGATTCAACAAAAGAGTTCTGGCTGCAGGCCCGTCTAACGGGTGAGCAGAGAATAATCTGACCGAGGCGTTCACATACACCTGGGTCAGAGTTTCTGGAAGATCACCTTCAGCCTCCAGAGCTTCCTTGAGCACAGAGCACAGGGTCCAACAGAAAACAGGGAGGCTGCAAACATCATAGTATCCCATATTCTTCTCTGTGTGCTGGACTGCCCTTTCTGCAACTGTAGGGTCATTTAGCACCTGGTGAAAATAGGCTTTTCTTTCATGAGCAGAAAACCCTAAAACTTGTACACAGTGACCACCAGCTTCGGAAAACACATTAAGATTCATTTCTGATCTAGTTGTTACCAGAACGGAAGCCCCTGGTAGTAACTTTCTATGCATCAGACTCACCAACAGCATAGAGAGAGAACATGGCTGGTTTACATTAGTGCAAAAGGTAGAGTCTGAAGTGACATCAAGAGTGTGCTGGTACTGCTCTAACCCATCAAATACAAAAAGAAGAGACTGGGGGCTCTGCACAATTAGGGCCAGCGACTCAGGAGAAAGGTGTCCGTGCTGCTTTAGCAGTAACTCTTCAAGTGACGTTTCCCCCTCTTCCGAATGGTGACCCCTTAGAACAAAGGGAAAAATGAAAAGAAAGTGCTGCAAGTGCTTTGTCCCTGACCAGTCAGTCAGCATCTTCTGCAGAGCCGTGGTTTTTCCCACTCCAGCTGGACCCTGCATGACAACAATTCTAGCTGTACCTTGGTTTTGAGACAATGCTGCACTCAAGGTACCCTCAAGATTGTGGGAGCCTTCGGTTTCCTCATTTTTCATCTCCTTATTTTCGGCAATGTTTAGGGGTGTGTACCGACCAGTGAGAACCACCTGTTTTGGAGACTGGCCACCAAGAAGAGACTGATTTTTTGACTCAAAGCAATATGACATCATTTCCTCCTTGTGCAACTGATGTAGGTCTTGTAAGTCTGTATATAAAAAAAAAGTTAAAATCACCAAAAAAGTATTGTATCAGCAGAACTGTTCAAATGTAGCTAAATGGACATATAATATATATAGAAATACACTGCTGGGACAAAAAAGTCACACATTTTAACATTTCGTTTGACTGCGTTCAGGTTTGATTACAGCATGCATTGTATTTGTCCACATTTAAAAAAATTTTTCACCCAGATCTTATAGTGATGATGGGAGAGTCAAACCGCTCCATAATGTCTTCTACAGCACATCCCAAAGACACTTAGAGGGCATAAGATCAGGACTCAGTTGTGACCAATTCATGAGCAAAAATAATTTCTCATGCCCCCTGAACCACTGTTTCACAAGTTCAGCCTAATGCATCTTAGCATTGTTGTCCTGGACCATTTCTGCTCCATCATGGAAGGAAACTCCAATGATGGGATAACCTAGTCAGGCAGTGCATTCAGATACTCAGCTGACTTCATTTAATTGCCGGATAACATTGCAGGGCCTAGACCAGACCAATGGAAGCAACCCCAAATCACAACACTTCCTCCAGAGACACACAGCGACTGTTTAGGGCAGGCAGTGTACACAGTTCCATGCTAAGTTTACATATCCCTGCCAGAATTCACAAATGTTCATCGACTAACAAAGCATTATCATAACAAATGTGCTTTATTTATTGATAATTAAGACTTGAAGCTATGTCGTCACAGCATTTAGCCATGATATTGATCACAGCAACAACAAATTACGCGAGTACTAGTTATTTGCCAGGGGTATGCATAGTACATACACTGTCCACAAAAATGTATTTTACACAGCCGCCTTTTACATTAATAACAGTACTTGGCCGATACAGAGCAATAACCAGTTTAGAAAAGCTTTGTGAAATTGTTTACGTTTTCTGCCACAAAACTCATTTGTAAAACACAAGCAAATAAAAAGATTTTTTTCCAAAAATCATGCTGAAGTGCAGTAATGGGTTTCTTCAAAGGAAGAGTGTACAAGTATAATCAGTACTGCTAATCAGCAGACAGACCAAAAGAGGACTGAATGATTCAACACACTGACCCTGACATGCAGTACTTCCCTAATAACCTGCTTTTGTTGCTCCATATATGATCTGTTTTGCAAATGTGAAATTTATATGTACATTTGGTTTTTGTAGTTTTTTTAATTTGAATGCTGACAATGGTGTGTAATTTTTCATTCCTCATAACACAATACATGGTTTTAGGTCAAAATTCATTACATTAGTCTCTTTTCATGTGTTATGCTATTTATGCAAGATGATAGTCATAATGTGCACATTGTGCAAAACGTATTGGTATCTGGGCAACCAAACTTTAGCAGAATGTTTATTCTCACATCATGTAAAAGGAAATGGCAGCTGCTGAAGGTGTCTGATGTAAAATGAATTAGTTATGGCTGAGCTTTGTCATAGTTGCAGTGCCCTGGTAATGGTTTATTAAACAACACCATGATGAAAGACTGATAGAAAGGGCAGGATTAAAACCCCAACAGGGCCCCCTTCCCTAACATGTCTTTATCTATCACTGTAATTAAGTATGGTAGTCCTTTTTTTTCATATTCACCCCATAGCATGTAGGGTCTCTGGGTGTATATTCAACTGATGGTAGATCCAGAGTTTGCCATACAAATGAATTTGTTGTGCATGTTATTCTTATAAGTAGTAAAACTATAGGTGCATATATATGAGTCAAACATTTTTTTTTACTGTTTATATGAATTTTTAAAACCTTCATTTGTTACATTTTTAGCCCTTGTAACTCCAGAAAAGCAGAGTTTATTTCTTTTTAGTTTTTATTATGTTGACTTAATTGAGCAAGTAGTTTTCCCTTTTTCAGTTCTCTAAATCTGTGCTAACAATCCATTTACAGTACTCTATTGGTGGAAATCCCCCGAGTGGAGGGGGGGCATGACCCCACTCCCCTTCCGAAGGGTTGTCCTCCCCCCAGTACAGTATGTCACTGTAAACCAAGTTATGTCACTTGTGTCCCCCTCAGGAATTGCTCTTGGGAAATATTTTTATTTATTGTCCCCTAGGAGTGAAATGAGATTTCCGGCCCTGATTTACTGTTTTCAGTACCTATTGCGTTGCATATTTAACTGCCCCATATTTTATCCGCTGACACACCGGACGTGACGCTGCGAGTCGGCGTGTGGATCATGTACTCAATGACAGGTTACACAGCATACATAGCAGTTGTGGTCAGTTAGGTGTTTACTATGGCGAGCTTGTAACTGAAATAAATGTACTGCAAGTCACGTTTTGATAAACATCTACAAGATAATACAGTAAAGACGATTACTATGACCCAAAAAATAAACATGCCATTTGGTTATATTCTGTTTCGCTCACATTTTAATGCGATATCATACTTTCAACACTACACCAAATCAAGTGGTTTACTGCTCCTTTACTACTCTATATTAATATTAGCATAAATTCACTTAATTGCTTGATTTCTAACGCAAGATAAATTATACCTAAAAAGCACCGTCAAATGTTAGTACAATGGTGCTATTCTCAGTTTCGCGAGAAGGCAAAGCACCCTAACTGCACGTGATGTTTTGTATTTAGTCACAGGAACAATTTAACACAAGCGGTTATATGCCATATAAGTGCCTATTACTAATTACGATCAATTACATATTAGACGACCAGTTTCGCTTAATGCAAAACACGAAGGTTTCGCGAAGAGGATACATACTGTCTTTTTTAAACTGTAGTAATAAGTTGTACGTTTGAACACATGAATACTGAAAGATCTACAAAAAAGAACGTCAAAAGTACATAACCGTGCTGAAGTAAACGGCTTTCAGGCCCTGATCTATTATGCAGAAAGCATCAGGGAAGCCTGGTATGTCATCTGTTATAGTGAAAAAAGCAACAAAACCCCAGTACTGCTAACACAACTTCCTACGAAGTGACTGCATGTAAATACATTATAACGTGCGTGGTTTGGGTGCACGACACGTCCTCAGCTGCACCAACAAACCAAAGGAGTTTGTCTTACTGCGTGCTGCTCGACTTGTGCCCAGCGCTTCTCCCCGCACAGCGCTCATTGTTGCTGTAAAAAAAAAAAAAGTCTGCTGTTAGATTAAATAGCCTACAAGGCATTTCTAAATGTGAATAGTAAACAAAAATTTGCGTTAAAGTGTATATGACGGCACCTTTGAAGTTTTGTACCACGCGCACTGATGCCACCAAAAGCTTTTGAAACACGAATTAAACACTAAGTGATCTATGCGACCAACCGAAAACAATCTGACAACACGTCCGTATATTGCCCTGCACTTCAGTGATGAAATGTACGTTTTGCTATGTTGTAATTTTCCGAAGACACGCCCCACACCACAGTTTTTACCCCCTTTTCAACATGCAATAGTATTCTGGAACAGAAATGTTGAAGAAATCGGCTGCCTGGAAGGGGCGGTGCCATGTGTTGTATCCTCTCTGGTGGAAAACCAAGCTAGACTCTAAATCAAGGGTCTCCAACCTTCACTATCAAAAAAGGCCAAAAGAGTTATTTTTGGTCCCTCTCCAATTACAGAGAATGCTACTGCAATGAGATGAAAAAGCTGCGTGCAGCTCCAGAGCCACGGGTAGCAGACACCTGCTCTAAATGATGGCACTCTCTGTGTTGTTTAAACTAAACCTTGCTATAACACACTAACTGGAACTTTCTCCCACTGTTTTCATACTTGTACTGTGGAAACCTAACAGTGGAAAATTTCTGAAATCTAACCAATTATTTCAATTTGTATAAAAATATGCCCTTACATGTTACACTATACATATTCAAGACTAAGAAAGCATAGATGTTGGTGTGCTGGCACTTGGCTGGGTGGGGTAGGGTAAGATCGATCAGGTGGGGTGAACAAGATGAAACCTTGTTGAAGCACTGACGTTTTCCAACCAATTCCCTTAAGCTTGGATTAATTACTCTAAGTTTCAAGCGAACCCTTGCGACATCTCTAGGTCAAAAAACAGGAAAAAGACCCGACAGTGTCAGGAGTTGCCAAGGTGAATAGAAAAAGTGGTGGTGTTTAAATTCTGATCTCTGCAAATGTGTGGGTTTCAAAGCTACTTAAATCAATGCAGACACCATTTAATGTTTCACGTCTGTTAATATAAACAAATTAAAAAGTTATTGTCTAGGAATGACATCACGTTTGTTATATTAAGTTGTAAATAAAATGACTCATGGCTGCTAATGAGTGATCATTTTGACAATGTTTTGTGTATGATAATTCATTGGTTTTCACCAGCTTTGGAAAAAACACATTGAAAAGAAACAGATGAGTCTGGTGTACAAAAAAATTGTTGGGCCATCCCAAACCTGTGGAAGTACAGTGATTTCTGCATTGTCCAGTGCTGTAGAGAGCCATCTGTTCTGGGGATGTTTGGTAGTGTTAGGTATCGTTTCACCTCCACATCAGCATCTGCTGTCACACCTACTGTGCTCCACACTGGCGTATGTGGCGCCATAGAATTTTACATACAAAACGTAGACAAAAACCTCTGTTAGTAAATGCAGAAATAAAGTGTGTGCAAGCAATATAAAAAAGACATTCAAGTTGGAGGGCCCATATTTGGAATGTTTGATGATGAAAAGGAGGATGATGACAATGACAGTACTGACTCACAGGGTCTCATAATGGCACCACACTACTATTAGCCTTTTCATAGCCTCTGTAGCCCTTTGATAACTCAAAAAGCCCAAGATTTTAAACCTTGGATCCAGCAACATGGCTATTGCTTCAATGTTTGAGAGCCATTCTTGATAATCTTATTAGGTTCTCAACAAACTGCAGACCTATTTCTGTGCTCAAGGTTGACTTATCCTTCTGTACTGAATGAATAATTTTTAAAAGAGGTGTGACCTTAGATCCTGACAACCTCTTGTCCCCTGATAATTCAATGGTTGTATTATTACAACTTATACTCTGAGGCCCTCCCTTATATGGTTGTATTAATTGCCTGTTAGCAGTTCTTTGTCTGGTGGTAATTATGCTAATTCAACTCACATGGGTTCTCTCAAGTCATACATTTGCTGGATTGTGAGGAGCGTATTATTCCAATGAGTGTCCACCTCTTAAATAAGCTTGAGGGTGGGGTGACTTTGACTCCTGCCCCTGCACAAGCCTCTCTTTAACCAAAGAATAGGACAGTTATTCTTACAAGGGAAAATAATGAAAGTAAAAATAATACTGTACCATAGATAAAATATATATTAATCACAGAAAAAAGACCTTTGCTGTTGTGCTTGATCTGAAATATCCCACCGTCTGCCCCAGCACTTTCTTTATCACCAAATGTAAGATGTGCTATCTGAATCATGCTTTAGTTGGAGCTCCCTCACACATGCCATCATGTTTGCAGCAGTATCTGTGACAAAGCGGGTCACCTTCTCCCTTATTCTCCATTCTTCCATAATGGAGGTTTTTATTCCAGCAATATTTTCAGCAGTGTGTCTGTGGGGGAATTTTCCCACTCCCAACAGCACTGCGTTCAGTTTGTCATCCATGAAATGAAATGTTGCTGCCAGGTGTGTGTCCATATTAACAGAGGTCCACATATCTGAAGTGAGGCCTATTGCAGTTGTCCTTTGGATTCGGGCTTTAACCTTCTCCTTCGACTCCTCTCCTTCTTACATCCTTGCTTCTCTGTATTCTTCCTGATCATAAAGTATTCTAAATTAAAAATTTTAAAAATCATAAAAGACCGAATTTAGAATGGCACCTGCTGATCAGGCACCTCAGTGACAATTACATGTTACATCAACAAAAAGGCATATAATGGCGTGGACTAGAACAGGGGACCACCTTAACAGGTCCACTCTGATTTCCTTCATTGCTAATTTGACGATTATATAATTATAATTATATAAATGCCAGGAATCAAACTGGTTACATTTGTAACGTCGTCTTATTTAGACACTGAAAGACATTGCTGGCAGCCACGATAATATTAAAACTGAATATTTACACTTGAACACCACCCCAAACCTTCTCCGAAGGGCATTTTCCCTTCACTCTAAGGGAGCGCTTTTCTGTCCTGGCCCCTAGTTGTCGCTGTTCCCCTGTTTTCCCTTTACGTCACATGCGCCGATAAGCACGTTAAGTAAAGGTCCTCTGCAGTGATACTAATCATCTTTAGAGTAGGTTGGAGGCGTCCGGTTTGCTGTTGTGCTAAAGTGCAGCGGTTCTGTGCTGCCAAGGGGCTGCGGTATCTCTGAAGTATCTCGTTTCAATGTATCTAAGAGGAAGAGGACTCGCAGAGCTGTGCAAATGGACACCAGCGATTTGTTTACAAGCTGCAGGAAGGGCGACATTTCGAGAGTGAGGTAAAACACTTCATGTACACAGTGCTCTTTCTGTACTTATAGTAGTTTCCTCAAACCGCGACATACGGACTTAACAGTTTTTTGATTGTTTGTGTACAGTTAGGTATTGTTAGAAATAATGTTTTGCTAATAGGGCGCGCTGTCATGAGTTGTTTTTAATGTTAGCTGCAGATGGCTAAAAACTGTGCCTCCTGTGTGCCAGTTTAAAGTGCTGGGACTGAGGAATTAACGCTGTGTTGAGAAACCATTATTTTAAAAAATTTAACAAATTTATTTTTGTAGATAAAGAGTTGATATGATAGCGAGTGTTTCACAAGTTTGGAGAGTTTCAGTTTGGAGTAAACGTCACTGCTGGCAGAGTGGCTCACATTTAGCTGCTGGCAGTAAAGACGTATTTTGCATAACAGGCTGGCCGTGATGAAGCGTGCTGCCTTCCCTACTGTTTACATCTTTACTGCAGCTGAACTTCCCTTATTATGGAGCAAACAACGTTTTGTGCTAATTACAGAATTGCTGTGGGTTCTGATAAATGTATAAGTAGCCTACCGTATATACACATTGGAGTGGTTTCAGAGACAGACCAGCTTTGAGAGATGACTAAGCTTGAGTTACTTGGGTTTTTAACACTGAGGGGTAATTATTTCATTATTTTCTTTAAAGGTATCTAGTGGAACAGAGGGATGTAGAACTTAATGTTCGAGACAAATGGGACAGTACCCCATTGTAAGTGCATCTTCTTCAGTACTAATAACTTGTACTACTTCTTGCGGCAATCAGTTTTGGTTGGTAATTCAGTTTATTTTTGTCCTCCAGGTATTATGCGTGTCTGTGTGGCCATGAAGATTTGGTGCAGTACCTGCTGACCAATGGTAAAAACTCACGTTTTTGACTTAACTATGTTAAAGAAACATTGTGTTTCCAAGTTTAATTCTTTCCACTGTAAAATTCAAATTGAGATTTGGAAGGCACGGTACATGATATTACTGTAAACACTTTTAAGCAGGATTTTCCTTGCCAATTATGTTTGTAGCTGGTAAGTTGCAGAGAACCTAAACCGAAATGCCCGAACTGAACTGTTCAGACTTTCACAGATGGACAATGGGGCAGCTCTAGATATGTGACACCCTGCTTTGTGTTCCAGGAGCGAAGTGTGAGGCGAACACGTTCGATGGCGAACGCTGCCTCTACGGTGCCCTGAGTGACCCAATCCGTCGCCTACTGAGGGAGTACAAACGCATAACGGCCAAAGTCATGCAGCGGGACTATTACGACCACTTCCTGCAGAGGTCAGCATTGCAGCTCATGCTGCCATTACAGGCTTGACCCCATGCATTTGTCATGTGATAAATTGTGCAAGTTAGGATGGCTGTGATAATCATGTTGTATTGAATATTAGACTGCAAATTTAGAGCACTATGAGTACAGTGATGTATTATTGTATTTTAAATAGGTAACTTTGACAACTAATCAAATTTTAAGAAGTAAATGATGGCTTAAGAATTGTAGAAACCTTTACAGTGAACTGGAGGTGGCCATGTTTTGACATAAGAAATTGTGAAATGGTATGCTGACTGTGGATTCAGTCGCTCACATTCCTCCAGGACTTTCCAGTGATGTCGTGTTCCTGCTGCTCATTGTCCCCTAGTTTGCTGGAACATCGATACGCGAGTGATGTCACGTTCATGGTTCACGGCGAGTCCTTCGGTGCCCATCGCTGTATTCTCAGCGCTCGGTCAGAGTATTTCACAGAGATGTTTGAAACCAAGTGGAAAGGGAAGAACATTATCGCCCTTAAACACCCACTGGTAAGAAGACTCCTTTGTTATGACTGTATGGTATAGCTATGCTGGTTTAGATGGAAATCGGAATTTCTGACTGCACCATTGACACTTTCCAAAAATATGGCTGTAGTTTGTGGTCAGCTGCTGTAGAACCTCTTCCTCTAAATTCATAATATGTCAAAACATTTTTGAAGCATCTGTAACGTATGTCTGAGTTAGAATTACCATGAATTGATCATGTCTGAAGAAATGCCATTCCACATTTTTCTGAATGTGACTTTTGAAAATGGCTGTGTGATTCAAATATCAAAATATGGTGATGAGTGTTATTCAGGTTGCGTATCAGGCCATGGGATTTGGGTAACAAAGAGTTGTTTTTCTTGCTTTAGGGTGTGGTGTGCCCTTTCTAAAAACCTTTCTAAGTGGTGTACAGAATCTCTTTAAAAGGGTGAATTTTTAATGTCCTTTAGCTAAAAACACAGGTAACTGTCACTTACATGTCCAGCACCAGTAGCAGACCACACATTCATGATTTGTACCATCTCAGTGTTTGCATTCAGAGAAAATTGTGGTCATATTGATGCCAGCGTTGGGGATTGGGTCAACATTCTGCTCATGTGCTCGTGAAAATGTTCCAGAACAAACGCAACCAAATTTGTTAACTTTCTAAATTACTGATCAGCACAGAAAGACATAATCATTTATTTTAAAATGATGGAATGTTCTTAGAAACCTTTGATGTTAGTCTTTGTTTATAGTCTTTGTTGTTAAGTGAATACAAGATGAAACTGTGAGTGTAAAAGCCGATTTCAAAACACCACCAGGGCAGATTCATATTAATTTCACTGACTGAAAAACCTTTAATTTTTAATTGATTTTTGTGTGTGATCATGCTTTCCTTATCAAGTAAAGAAACAAGTGTTAATCATTTGAAGAGGACCAACAAAGTTTTTGAAGTTTTGATAAATCAGAAAGTTTGATTCCCATATGCAAGTAAAATTTTTAAGGTTATGTAGTGCAGAACATTCTCCAACTTTGGTTTGAATGTTGCATACACACATGTGGGTCAGGTTTAGATCAGGTTCACATATTTTTGATGAAACCTTCAGTAGACCCATGGCTGTCTGAACAGAAGGTTATGGGTGTTGCTTGAAAGTGCCTTTGAAAAAGTAACAACTTTGGTTTTTGCAAAAAAGATTTTACAGACTTGCTATGCAAATATGAAGTGTATCACTGCTAAGATAATGAATGATTAAATGATTGAAAGCTAGTAAATTGCCATTTTTCATTACCTAATCACTAAATGTTCCATGAACCATGATAAACAATAATAACAGTCAAGAATTGTGCAAAAAAATCCCTATTATAAGTGGTGGAATGAAAACGTTAAACCTGCATATATGTTTTTTTTTAGTAAAAATACGCACAGTTTTCCCATTTGATTTACAAAGCTACCAGCGTGAAACAAGACCAATTTTTAAATGACAAACTGCTCATTAAGAATGTGGTTCTCTTGTGTTTAAATTTAGGTAAATCCTGCAGCCTTTGGTTCGATTCTGCAGTACTTTTACACAGGTGAGTACCTTGCTTCTGAAGTCCATGAACAGTATTGAAACCAAGAAGACATTATTATTTTATTCATTTACTTATTTATTTATTTTTTAAACATACCCCAGTCATGTTCATTTTCAAGTTGATATACTGAGTTTTAAGATACCCAGGTGCTTTAAAATCAGCTTTAGACTGAATGGCATTTTGTTCTGTGATGTATCAGCATGATTAAAAAGCAGGAGCTCCCTTCAGTGTAAGGGCTTTGAAGGTCCTTGTGGAGAGACGAGCTGCAGTGGCAGCTGTTGCTCTGTGCCTCGTGGGATGGTCGGGTCACGTGTCTGTTCGTCTCTGGTGCGGCGCGCCTGCAGGCCGGCTGGACATTGACGTGAGCTATGTGGAGGACTGCAAGCGGCTCGCCAAGCAGTGCAAGATCAGTGACCTCATCGAGGAGCTGGAGAGCAAGTGCAAGCAGGTGTACGAGTTTGGTAAGGTGCCCCGGTGGGCCCATGTCACAAGAGCGCCGTTCAGAGGAGTACTTTTTGGGCTCTGCCCGTAGTCCTCTCTTTGGCATCACATGTGCCTGTTCCCTGTTTTTCCCTGCACTCATGCAGTGTCCTCTAAACCCGGGACATGTGTGAAGGTCCTCAGTCTGGAGCCTCAGAGCAACTGCCAGCTGCAGGAGGACCTGGCCATCTTGGCTGACTGCGCGCTGCCTGCAGAGTTGCGGGTGCGTGCTTCATCCAATCTCCCATCTTGATGCCAACGCCATTTATTATGATCTTTGCATAAGAACTGTGTGCTGTGCTAGCTGGCGGATCTGTGGAAATGTTAATTAACAATAGCTAAGAAATACTCCTGCTCCATTTCTGTGACCTTAAAGTCTAATTCCTAATTTTATATTCTCCTTAGCTGATTCATCACCATCATAATATAATGGTGTTTCAGCTGGAGTTCCAGTTTGGCATGTGACGCCTATAAGCTGTCCCTCTTCACATGCACTCCTACCCAGATTTACCCTTCTGACTGCTTTTATTGTGGTTTATGTCCCGCTCTGTTAAGTTGAAAGTGTATTTACTAACAGCCGATGTTTTCAGCCTTTACTTGTTTTAATGTTGTCCCCACTGTGTGCAACCCAGGTTGGCTACGGAGAGCTCCCATTTGACAGGACCGACAGCTTTCCAAGCTACCCTGACATTTGCTTCAGAGTCGAGGGTTACTGCTTCCTGTGCCATAAGGTAGGCCGACATTCCACTGCAACAGCTGCAGCTGAGTTGCGTCTTTGCGTGTTCTTTAACAGCGTTGTCAGTGACCGTGTCTTTTGTTGTTGTCCTGACCTGACAGGCATTTTTCTGTGGACGCAGTGACTACTTCCGGGCCTTGCTGGAGGACCATTTCAGCGAAGGGGAGACGCTGCAGTCCCAGCCCAGCACCCCAGTGATCACGTTGCAAAATCTCTCCTCCGATATCTTCATCCGACTGCTGTACTACATCTACAGTGATGATACAGAGGTGGCAAGCCTGCTCTTTCACACACATACCCCCGCCATACTGCATTCCCAGTAGTAGAGACGACACACTAAACCTGCAGCTGGTTGGCTGGCTAGTAAAACCCATATAATATTATACAATAGTACCTTTCTGAAAATGCCAACTTTCTGTCTGAGCATCAATGTTCAGACATTTTCGTTTTTCATGCTATGAATCATATGTAAAATGTGTATGGTTCATTTTATGGAAATGTGTATTTTCAAATATGTAGCACAATCCTCCAACCCATTTCACTTGTTTCAGAGAAGGAGACGTGCGTATTTTCTGTAGTAAACGGCTCCTGGACTTTAAACATTTAATTTGAATTGGTGTGTCCTTGTGAGCAGAATGTTAACTCATCTTTGCTGCGCACCTCTGCCCAGCTCTCTAAGGAGAATGTGTACGAGGTGCTGTATGTGGCCGACATGTACCTGCTGCCGGGCCTCAAGCGGCTCTGTGGCAAGCTGCTGGCCCAGATGCTCAGGGAGGACAACGTGCTGCACATCTGGAAGACAGCGAAGCTGTTCCGCCTCTCGCGCCTGGAGGACCAGAGCACGGAGTACATGGCCAAGATCATTGAGAAGGTAGTAGCTTACCTTAAAAAGACTGCCCATGGATGAATGAATTTTCCCAATTCTCGATAAGGTGTTCGTCAATATAGTGTAACGCTGTGCAGCCAGGATAAGATCCGCTTTCACCAGAGGCTGCTTCCTCATATCAGCTGGAGTGTTTCACCTTTTCGGTGCCATAGAGCCCCATGGCAGTGTGGTGAAGTCTGTGGATGCCTTCTCAGAATAATGTTGCTAGATGCACAAAGTACTTAAGTCTACAAAGGAAACCTGCAGTTGAAATACACGCATTGTAATAAATGCAAATGAAGTCCATCCACAGACCTCACATTAAGAAACCCTGATACAGACTCCTGTTTGGCACTTTCTGTTCTTTTTCTTATAGTGAGCCTCTATTGTAACGCATTGTCTTACCATATGAAGCCTATTGCTGACTGCACATTTGTGTTCTTGCTATATTGAAATGTTAAACTGTAACAGAAATGTTATTTTCTGTGTAAATATTCTGAATTGAATTAAACTAGGCGGCACAGTGGCGTGGTGGTTAGCACTGTCGCCGTGCACCTCCGGGCCTGGGGTTCAATTCCCGCCTTGGGTCTGTGTGCGTGGAG
>JABJVR010047644.1:0-27003 GCA_025773905.1 Chitala chitala
TGATTGGCTGATTAGCAATTTGTGTTACCAAGCAATTGAACAGGTGTACCTAATAAAGTGGCCGGTGAGTGTATATGGCCAGCTGAAATACGAAACATACTACTGACATCTGGGAATTAATGTTATCGTTTCCCCATGACATTATTACTTTTTTTGAACAGATGTCTTTATTACACGGGTTAAGGTTTTATGCTCATTTACACTTTAAACTGCAGATGAGAGAAGAGAGATTTAATTACTCATGGAAAAAGACAATTCCAGCAGCTATGGGTGTCTTTCAACATACCCTTCACAGAGAAAACCAGTCATTTTTATTGACTTGTTTCTACAACACAGTTGCAGTGTTTGGATGGTGTTAACGTGTGTTAACATGTTTAAAATTTGACACAGAAGTCATTGTTACTGATACGAATTACTTTTAGGTAAGAGCATGGTAAACATGCTCTAATCAAGGCATAAAAATGCAGTGCAAAGAGTAGAACTGATATTTGTCAACCTGTCAGGAGCCCACCGGTGAATGGAAGCATGCAGAAACACCTTGTTTTACATAATAAGAGACCACACAAGTAGTTTCTCAAAGAAGACATACAGTATATGAATATTGTTTAGCTGATGTCCTTGACTCCAGACAATATGGACATCTTGCTCAGACAGCGTTCATTCTTGCTCCAGTAAATCAGGAGTGTTTTCTGACTGCAACTGCTTTTGGTCCGATTAAAGCTAAGCCAAAGGCTAAAAAGTGTCGGCGTTTCTTCTTTTCTTCTCTTTTTTTCCTGACCTTTTTGTTTTCATCTAAGCTTCTTGGGTAGGAAGATGTGACACAACACGACAAGTTGCCAGTTCAATAAACATGGTACTGGTAAGAAAGTTCTAGAAAATCACTTCAAACCAGATGATGACCGGTGTATTTTCAGAGCTGTTTTTTTTGCTAAAGCCATAAAAAACGATACAATGTGCTCTGCACGAATAATACATGAATTCCCTTACACATAATAATGTGAGAACACTTGCTATTACCTTCATGGAGTAATACTACATTATTTTAGTGCTCCACTTTATTATGAATTTTGTCCCGAATCTAAGACAGCAATATATAAATGTGTTATTTAGTTCTCTGTAATATAATGTAGTGACAGGGGGCTTTGTCATGGACTGTTTGAGAGCAACAGAGTAACATTTCACAGTTCTTATGTGCTGTTCTAGTGAACTGTGAGTTCACACAGTTTTGTCTTATACATTAATCTAACATACATGCTAACACATTCACACCTTGCATTTGTTTTTTTTTTTTACAGCAGACAATGAAATTAATAACATAATCTACAACTTGGACTTTAAACTGCAAATGTGATTCAGTCTGACTACAAGCTCAAGTATAACATTTAGTTACTACTGCTCCCTGTTTATAATAATAATAATAATAATACTAATGTAATGATTCATTCATTTACCAAGATAAACCTGAGAAAATTTAATTATTTTATACAATGCAGTAATTAAATAAACGTGATGTCATCATTAGTGTTTTGGATGGAAACTTTATCTTGAATGAAATTTATTTCCACTCCTTTAGTATTCAGTGCTTTAGTTCTAACTGTGTCCTCTGTGTATGTAATAATGTCGACACTTTGGACAATATCTATCATATTAAGCTACCCTCTTTGTTAGATAGATCCCTTGAATATGCTAGTTGGATAAAGATTTTTATTATGGATTTACTGTTACAAAATCTTGGTAAGGCTAAGGTTGTTATCGTTTAACAGAAGTTGTGTTCTGTTTCTTTTTGTATATGTTCATACATGATGTGTATGGATTGTTTTCACTTATATTATTGCTATATTTCACTATTAGGAACAATCTTTACCTTTACAATCTTACAGCAATAACTTCAGAAATAGACACCAAGAGAAGTGAAGCTACCTACTTTACACTGAAAAGAAAGGTCTGTTGGATTAACATAAAAAATATATGTACATCAGCTGCACATATTAAAACTGTTTCTTTTATATGATTAAGTGGATTGAATATAAATCAGTTTTTAGAAAACAGAATTTTATTATTTGTAACTGACGTACATATTTATTTTTTATGTTAACCCAACAGAGTTTTGCTCTGTGTATATCTGTGGAATTGTATGCAATATCTGCATATGCAGAATACAAATTTATAGTTTTTTAAAAGGCAACACTACAGCTGTAGTTAAGGACAAAGAGCTGACGTGCACTGAAAAAAAAATGTGTTGAATTAACATAAATATGTACATCAGGTGCACATAATTTTTAAAAGCCAGATAAGACTCACAACCTTAAAGATGCACAGCAACAGGGCTAATCACTGAGCTACCATGCTGCTTGAAACAATGTCATTACAAAACCATATTGTTTAACATTTCAAATATACTGTACATCTTCACAGGGTTGCTCAGATACAAAATGGACTTGGAAGAGAACCTGCAAAGTTCATGCAAATATTCATGTGCCTCTGAAAGTGAGAATATCAAATTGTGGTTTAATGACCCTCTTGCAGCATAGCACTCTGCAAATTATTAGGGTTTATGTGTCAACCACTTGGTATAGGATTGGATGTGACATTTTCAACAGCAGGATGTAGGCTACCATACTACAACTCCACCTATTAACCCAGGGCTTCAGTGAACTATACCTCTGTCGAGCAGGTTACCTTCAGCATGCAAGATGCCATAGTGATTGAGTTAGTGTTCATTCTCACCTCGCTTTTTGGAATGGAGCATTCTTTGGGGTTAACAGATCATGACAATTTGCTAAATTGGCTTTCTGGATCCCCCCCCCCGAGCTAGAAAAAGGAAGCAAATTAGAAAATCTGACCCCAAACGCAAGAATAACCTTCCGTAGCATATACTAAAGACATACCAAATCAACTTAGCTTGTGGATGGGACTTAAAATTACATCCTATAATGAGGCTGCTGGCTGTGGCAGCAACCATGACACCTTGACTACACCAGAAACTAAAAGGAAAAATATGCTGGGATAACACCTCACTCATTCATGCCTGACCATGAAGGTGACCAAGCAATTTATGATCACAGATAACCTGATTGTTAAAACTGTCACGTCCCGCCTGCCATACCTCGTGTGTCCACTAGATGTCCCCCTTCCTGCGATGTGCCAATTATGTCGTTATCCTTTGTTATGTCTTCCTAGCCTTGTATAATCCCCTCGTTAACCCTGCCTGTGTTTGTAACCTTAGTATGTATAAATACCCACCTAGTGTTCCTGTTAGTGGCCTGTTGTTAATGTCCCAATGTCTTGTTTTGAATCCCCTGATTCTTGGTTTTGGTGTACTCCTGGCCCTTATTTTTAGTAAAACAAAAGACTTTGCCTTTGCCTCTGCCTCAGTCCCTACATTCTGCGAACGTGACAAAAACAGTTCAACCACTTCCACCTTTGTCAACACGCCATCTAAAATAACCGTAAGGTTACCATATATTTTGTGTCAAGAGAGCAGAAGAATTTGAATGGACTGTTGAAATTGGTGAATTAAAAACAGGATGATAGGTTCAGCTATATGTCCCACAAAAGGAGACATGGGACACAAGTGTTTTGTTCTAATGCATCGCTGTCCCTACAGGGTCAATCATGGCTGCTCATCACTCATGTGTCACGCGTGACTCGCACGTCTCATACATCAGCATTCACATCAGTCATTTAAAGCAAAGGGCTGGGGAATGTCCACTTGGATCATGTCCTCATGGTGTATGCCATTGATGACCCAACTGCTTGCTTTGAAATTTTTTAGAGAACATTACACCTGTCCTGATATCTTGCAACAGCGAACAGTTGTATGTGGGTAATATTCCATTTATTCTTGTAGTGTCATTTCACTGTGTTGTGTTATGTTACATTTCAGGACATCCAGGCTGTTAGTTATAGTGTTAGCAATTTCAGTAGCCAAGTCACATGGGTGTGGTTTGTCAGCTAACTGAAAATGGTAGTCACATGACAGGTCACTATGGTGCATAAAAATGACAGCTAATAAGAGTCCTAATTTATTATTTAGGGCACAGAAAATAAATATTAGGAAAAGGCAACATTTTAGGTATCCTGTTATTTAACATCCCAGAGTCTGTAATTTTAAGTTTAAAATTCAGTAAATACACCAAAAAAGGCTGCAGCAGACTTACTCACACAACCCATTTACACCCCTTGTGGCTGTGTAGTCTTACCGATTTGTGGAAAGGAAAATGAACAGCACAGATTTATCATTATAAATAGGTGAAACAAAGCACAACACAGGTTTTAAAAGAGGCTTTGCCATGTAAATGTCCTCTCCTTGATTTATGCAGAAACCGTGTTCAAATTTTACTCTTTTAGTGTTACATAATTTGGTGGTGGTTGTAATCAGACTGATGACTGTTCCTGCGAATAGACTGATGACTGTTCCTGCGAATAGACTGATGACTGGTCCTGTGAATACATAACTACCTGGTTTTAACAATTATAAGACATCAGAAAGTAGTGTGCAACATAAATCGTTCTTAAATAAAGAGTATGTAAAATCAAATGAAGATGATGTTAACTTTAAATGTAACAATGAAAATATAAGTAATAAAATTACTGAGCAATGGTGTGCCACGCACTGAATTGTGAAAAACCAGTCCACTGGGATATGAAACTGTACAATCAACACAGTTTAACGTCAAGGGTATTTCATTATGGGTATTCAGCTGCAAACAAACCACACCATTAATTCTGCTATAAGTACATAAGAACGATTTAACTTATTTGATGGGTTTGACCAAAGATATTCCCACCCATTACTGCTTTCCTGCCAATTGCATGTATGCCATAACATCATCACAGTTTTTCCCTTGAACTTTCACAGTCCGCAACCAGTAGAAGAATATCTCCTCCTTTCAAGATCATATTGCTTGGTGGTTCCCTGGAGCCTTTGGTACAATATTTAACCATGGGAGATCAGGAGAAAAAAAGACAGTTAATGGACAGTGGATGGGATGTCTGTTATTTCAGTGTTGAACTGAATGGGGAGAAGGCAGGCTGATTATATAAAAATGTGTCTTTAATTGTTAAATAGTTGACGTGGTCCAAGTGTTGCATGTATATTAGTCACTATCCATGTGAAAAAATACATGAAATCTGGAAATTATGACTCTGCTAAAACATCACTTTTTATGCAATGACTCGCTGCTTTATAATGTTCACTTGCAGTAGGTCAGACATACTGTACAAGAGGGTGACAAAATAATGAACACAGAGTTAAATTCTATTTCATCACTCTAAGGTCACAAAAGTTACAAATACAGACATAGCTGCAAAGTCATAGGAGGTTGATTGCCAATTAGCAGTGTGTGTCAACTTTAGGAGACATCTTACTAAGTTCTTGCATTGGTTAAACAACTCAGTCAGTCATCATCCATGATGAAACCTGGAGCCCATCCCAGAACACATAGGGCACAGGGCAGGGGACACCAACCCACCACAGGGCACACACAGTATGGG
This sequence comes from Chitala chitala, assembly GCA_025773905.1. NCBI lineage: Eukaryota > Metazoa > Chordata > Actinopteri > Osteoglossiformes > Notopteridae > Chitala > Chitala chitala. Next base: position 5,497 of record JABJVR010047644.1, read on the forward strand.
CAACTTGGACATACAATTTGGATCAACCTAACACTCATGTCTTTAGACTGTGGGAGGAAAGCAGAGAAAACCCACCAAGCACAGGGAGAACACGCAAACTCCACACACGCAGACCTAAGGCAAGGAATTGAACCCCTAGGCCTGGAGGTGCGAGGCAACCACCACGCCACTGTGCCACCTTGGTTAAATAACTGTAGCTCTCAAAAAGGAATATCACATAACAAGCATGAGCAAACCGCATCCACAAAGAGGAACAGTGGTTCATGAGAATGAGAGCTCACTGATACAGATAGACATGAAACTGAATATTTTTAAAAGACAAGCTCAAAATGATCACAACACTGAATGTTTGTGAAACTTTCCCTAGAAAACCTCATGTCATAATCTTGACAAAAGGTTGAATTTATAGATAGGCTGTAACTCAGAAACCGCTCATAACTGAGCCATCACACAGAGATGCACAATCTAGTGTGAGAAGCATGGAAATCATACTCCAAAGAAAGAAGAAAACTTATTTGGTCTAATGAGTCATCTCTGACTGTATTCTGCACATCTGGACAAGATTACATGTGAAGGAAGTTAAAGGATGCCTTCAATCCACAACACCTTTTAATAACTGTTGAACATGGGTGGGAATCTGTAATGGTATACAGGATGATATATGTATATATATAAAAAAAACATATATATGTCTGTGGCTTCATCAATCACCGGATCTGAACCTTTATTGAAGTTCTGGAGCCCAGACTGCTATGGCTATGTAAACTTTAACATACTTCATCTGCCAAAAGAACAGCATGGTTTTTGTGATGTAATATGCAATATCTCACTACACACAACTCAGGACTTGGGTCTATGCCCACTTTTCTGAAGGCAAAGGATAAACATACACACATTGTAAGTTAAGCAATGGCTAACTTGGATAACAGGAGGGTGGATTTAATGATCAAAGGGTAGATCCCCCCAGGATGTCTAAGATGAAAAAGGAGATATAACTTCAAGAGGGGTTACTTGTCTAACACAGCGGGTTATCTCAGATTCCGTCTGCTAACTAATGAGTGACCATCATGGTTTCTCTCAGTGCAGCAACTCTGAGGCTCATCCCATCAAAGACAGTGAACGCAGAAGCTCCTTTTGTTGAAAACTTCCACCTTCCACTTTCTGTATCTACACTCTTTTTCATTCAGTCTTCACACATACCTCTTGGCCATAATTACTAACAAGAATTTATAATGAATGGCAAACCTCACATGACTACCAGAGGCTAGTATATGCAAGCAAAACAGGTAATGTTACCCAAATCAGTTTGTCAATGATGTTCATGTTCCCCAGTTAGATTACAGACTCAGTGTTCTTTGTATCATGTGTGAATGTGTGAATGGTCTGTATGGTGATTGGTGAATGCTGACAAATAGCACTTTGGCTGGATAGAAATAACATACTTGTTCTGCAGAAAGGACTTCAGTTACACAGCTCCTGCCAAGGCTCCTCCCTTACCAGAGAAAAAGCTATTCACCATTTCTAGCATGTAGTCATCTACTTTGGTTCCACCCTTTACCAACCACATACAACAGCAAATCTTTGTCTTGCAGGTAGTGAGCACACTGTTATTATTATTATTATTATTATTAATTACACAATTGAATTTGCATTACCACAGCTATAAGGAAATAGAGGAATAAGTCAAATTCAACATGGCCATGTCTATGAGTTTTTATTTACTTTTATACGGCGCGTTGCGGTCTCAGTTTACTGAATAATTTGACTCCTATTGTCTGGGATATGAAAGCTACTTCCTTTTAATAGCCCAGCTCTGCCTGGTGTGCTCTCATCAATCATTGACTAAGGCTGGATTCCGTGTGCTACACTCGAACAGTAACCAAGTTATGGGGCTTGGAAACTTACTTGAAGTTTTAAACGTGATAAAAGTAATCCAATTTCTGGAGTAAAAATTCTCGCAGTTGTGAATAGATGACACTAATTACCGCTCAATATTATGCAACACATGTAGTTTACTCCATATTTATTTATGAAAGAGACAACAACAATCTACTGGGGGTATTGGTGCAATATATAATATAGGAACATCTACATCCATTTTTTCCCATTTCTCATTTATATGCAGAAAATAGATTTGTTTTTTCTTTTTTGCAGCTGGTAAGCTGGCTAATGAAATTTATATAAATAACTTTTCCTGCAAAGTCTGTATACCACTTTAGCTTTTATTTCTGCTTGTGAAGGTTTTTTTGCATATATAAAGCATTGTTTGTGCTTTGTGATTATTTAAAAAATACATTTTTATGTTTTTTTTCTCATCATTGAATCAATTTAGTTATGTTTGTGTATGTACAAGTCTTCAAGGAATAGATTGTTTACAGATTTGGGAGGCATAGAAAATGTTTAAAAATGAATTTAGACATCCTAAAACACTTATACCAAACATTTACTAATGTCACAAAAAATAAAAGCCTTAAAAATGAATGTACATTAACTGTCCCAAAGGGAATTACCAAATATTCATAATGCCCGTAAATGGTTTCACATAACTTTCCTCTCATCCTTGTCTCTACTGTGGATATAATTCAGAATTGAGTCAAAATTTTGTTAATATCTCCAACAATAAGACAAGGAGAAAGACATAAAAAAATCAAAACCTTGTTTTCCCCAATGTGAGATCTATTTTAGTGGACAGTAACCATTTTAACTTTTGCATTCTTATCAATCAGTTATAAAACATTTCAGTTAATTAGCATAATGTGAGGATACTTGTCCAGAGATATCCTCAAACACTTTGCTTTCTGACAATCAATGGGCCTGGTGTCTCAATGGATGAAACAGCTGGGATGTGGAAGTCTCCCAGCTCAATCCCCACCTCAGTCACCAGGTGTGTTCCACAGCAAGACAATCTGTGGTAGTCGTCGGGTGCTGAACAATGGCTGCAAACTTTAACCACAGGGGATGGCTTACATGCAGAGAACAAATTATTTCTCCATTGTGGGACTAATAAGGGATTTTTAAAAAATCCACAAAAACAGTGGACTGAAAAAGGATTCTTCATTATGAGGGGAAAAATAAAGGAACTTCAACAATCCTCCCTTTTCACCTACATTTTCAGTATATTCTGTAGAAGCGTTGATCACCCCCCTCCTCTTCCCAGTAATCTCATTCATACTAACAGGTAAGATTAATTTTTTTAAATGTAAGCCCACCCCTAATGAGTCATATATAATAAGTACTGGTGTAACGACTACTTAGAGCTAAAGTGTGAAACCCCATCCCCTGTTGCTCTTTTGGTGGCCTTGCTTCAGATTCATTAAACTACCTTTCTCTGAGCTGGTCAAAAACCTCATTTCATTCTCCCAGTAAAGAGTTACAAATGATTAGTATCAGGTCCCTGGTGATGACAAACAACATTTCACAAACAAGAATTCTACCCATAAGAAGGGATAAATATAGACTGATCCAGTGCTAATTTAGGAGAGGACAGTGTACAACACAGAAGTAGTCCCAAAAATCTACTAATTTATATACAGCCCCTGACAGGTATGATAACTGCTCCAGTTTGTGATCCTAGACTGATACTTAACTCTATAAGATCCAAGTTAAACAACTCCAGGTCTGCTGGATTCACGTATAAAATTGCCCTGTGTTCCATTGCATTCTGTGTTCATTGACAGCACCTCTCAGTACCAATGTGTTTGATGTTTGATGCTGTCTAATGTAACAGTTTTTTACATCAGTAAAGCTTTAGGTTCAAAACATGCACCGAATGAACTGCAAACAAGTGACAGGAAAGGTTTCATAGAGGAAACAAAAATAACTCATAGAAAATGTTAATGCAATATGACAGATGGAATATATTTGAAAACAAAAAGAAAAAAGCAGAAGGGATCAAAATATCAAAGACAATGACCAACAAATACTGCTTTGACTAAATCATGAAAGGATGACAAGATTAGCACGAAACCATTGTAGAATCACTGCTGAAACATGTAACTTGGAAGTGTGTATAGCTTCTGAAATATGCAACATGCTAGTGCACATAGCTGCTGTAATTCTTGACCTTTTGGAATCATTGGTGAAGGAAACGAATTTTTGCTTACATGTAACTGTGTGTGTGTCAGACCTAACTCTACCAGCCATTCCAATCACTTAAGATTTAGATTTTTTTTTTTTAATTTAGATTTATTATACTTTTATTCATCTCAAGGGAAATTGCTTCTCTGCGTGAAACCCATCCTCCAAGGGGAGCAGTGGGCTGCTAGCCACATGCAGCACCTGGGGAGCTAGCGCTGAGTGTCTTACTGAAGGACACACCTGGCTGTGCTGGGATTTGAACCGGGAGACCAGCCTAATGTTCTACCCATTGAGCCACCAGGGTGCTGTAAAATTACAAGCCATAAAAGTTACTTTTAAAAAAGTGTTTTGACTAAGCATTTACATTTATTCATTTAGCAAACACTTTTACCCAAACATTTCACATACATGTTACAGTGATATTGGTGCTCTGCGTTTAATCTAACCCCTGGGGGGAGCAGTGGGCAGCCACATGCAGTGCCCTGGGAGCTAGCATTTGAGTTTCTTGCTCAGAGTCACACCTGGTGGCTGGGGTGAGACATATTTAACACATTTATTTATTACAGAACACAAAGAATTACATTTGAACCTGCTTTGGGATAGTCTTAGGGAATTTACTTGGATACACCCTAAAAGGCCAGTCACTCATTCAAATATTTGAACTGATTGGTACTGATTCCAACTTTATGACAATAATTTATATTTAATACTTGCCCCTCAGTTACACAATGTGAAATAATTCCATAATATTCAGGTTGGATGTGATTTTCAAATATAAAAATAATGTAGCATCAGTAGCTCAAGGATGTACTTTTCAGTTCTTTAAACCTTTCAGATATATGTCCTTCTTTAGATGACATTTTAACGGTTCCATCTGGCACTGGATACCCCAAAACCTGAAAATTCCCTAGGTCACACTTATTTGGAAAAAAAAAATTGGCCTTCATCCCAACTCCCTGTGTAACTATAAGTCTAATCCACCATCTGCCATCCATAGCAATAACATTTTGAGCCATCTCAGCTGCAAGGAGTCATGCATTGTTACCACTTTCATGACCTATTTCAATCTAACTTTAGTCCTGTGTATATATTGGATTCTGCTCTGGATAATGCAACCTGCTTAAAAGAGTGACATGTTACACCAAGAGTTGTGGTGATGTTCAGGATCTTAAGCACACCAGTACTGTGCACTTGCCTATTCAAACGTGGCAGTTTAGCCATACAAATAGCCACTGCTACTTTTTTTTTCCCGTTGGCACTGCCTCCTGCTCCTTTTGACACATGGACATGTTTCGTAATTAGCTGCTCATTAACAGTACCAAGAGGAACAACAGGCTCGACTGGCTGATGTGAAACTTTGGAGCGACCGTCTGTTCTAGAGTGTCTCTAAATGTATTTGACACAATTATGGATGCATGTGACACATGAAACTTTACTTGCTAAATCACAGCCTTTTTACTTCTACTGTAAAAGTGGTAGATAAAACAAGGGTCTCAACAGGCTTAGAGACTACACATAAACAACGAAAAGTCTTAGTGATACTGGTATACTGGTGTATTAAAAAAACAAAAAAAAAAACTCCACAAGATTCCCTGGAATTCAAAGGCCCCTGTCCCAGAGCTGGTGCTGTTTTACTGCAGAGTGGAAGTGCAGGCCTTCTACTTACAAACATAGTCCTCTACAGTGTAGTCACTTATTCCCTTGTAGCTGCTCATTGCCTTTCCAGCCAGCAAAGCCTGAATTAAACCCCAAGAGATTTCATGACACGACACCATTTCGTGATCACCCGATTTTACTGTGATATGTCCGTCCACCTTATTAATTATATTTCTGGGAAAAAAACACAGAGGACTGGCAATTGTTAAGTTCTCTTTTTTGTACACATTCAAATGCTGTACTTTGTGGTCCTGCCAATGCTGCAATTATATTCACAAAAGAGAGGTTTACAGGTAAAAAAAAAAAAAAGTGTAAAAAAAGAATGTCTACAACAAAATTAAATGTCAGTTGTAGTATTACTTTTTATGGTGTTTATACTTGGGGTGTAGCACCAAATTCTGGGTTACACCCCTCTATGGCTGTGCACTGAGGGGTTCCTTTGGTGTTGTCTCCAGATGTAAATGGCTGCAAGTTAAATGTTGTTTAATATTCAATGTTAATTGTTCAATATTCATTATTGACAAATGTTACCGGTTGTGACAATACAACTGTTGCTACAGTTTATTAACAGAATGTATACTCAGTTAGCATTCTGTACAGCTTGTCTAATTGTTGTGTTTCCTTTCTGTAGTTTCACTTGAGCTTGTAATGACTCCAACTAAAATGGTCTTTTGAAGATTTATTAAAGGAATTTCATAATGTACTCTCCTGAGCCAAAAATGGAGTTTGTCTTGCTATTAATCTGCATTTCATGTTACATGTATAGAGAGCAGTACAGTAGATACCAAGATTCACAATTCAGTTTTGACTGTGTTCTGTAATACCTCACAATTAACAACAGAATTTTCAACATTTTGTGCTTGATAATAATAGCTAGTCATTCAGCAGATGCTTTTATCCAAAGCAATTTACAACATTCCATATGCATGTTATAATGAACTAGTGCTGGGTATCTTGCTCAGGGACACACCAGGTAGGTGGACTGGGATTTGAACCAGGAGACGTTTGTATCCCAGCCTGATGTTTTACCCATTGGGCCACTAGGTCGCTTGATGGGAATAAAGTACACAGTAACATTGAGCCTTCATCAAAACAACACCTGTTTTATTGCAACTGTTTTGTCACATATTAACTAACACCACTCTTCTCTTATGCACTAATAGTAAAACATTCATAACTAAAAAGGGTGATTTTGGAGTGGAAATGACTATAGAAGCACCTTACTCCTCAGTCCGTTTTAAGAAAGCCAGTTACTGTGCACCCTGAGGAACTATGACATCGTCTTCCTATCAAATCATTTTAAGATTTGATAACCATGCACAGCTGATTCGTACCTGTGTAAGCTGCTTAATTAGTTCTATACTAAGTCACATTTCATTGACTGAAGTGTCCCTGGGAATTATTTATAAACCTTGTGGGACTATTTTTTATGAATATCAAATAGAATGTTAGCACACAAAGTGGAAAACACTGACAAGTCCTGCTCCTACAATAACATCAGTCCAGTGTATGTTGCACACAAAGATGTCACCATGGCAAAAGAATTGTGAACCCTCATATTCCCTATAGGGGATTTATATTTTTTGCGCTTTATAATTGGAATGATGATTGTATTTGCTTCTTGAGATTCATGTGATATATAACTAATAACAGTACTGTTATTGTGTATGCTAGGTTTCACTTTTCAAATGTGCTAAGGATTTATGGGAAGATAAAAACTATAAACCAAAACAAGGTACAGGGGTTTTTAATATAACAACAAAGCATCATTATAAAAAAACCAAAAACATTATAAATTGGAATCAATGGGGAATACAGACAGAGACAGCTGGCTTTCCTGTATACAAAACGATACTTAATAACAACAACTACATTATTAATTTATTTATTCTAAATTCCAGCTTTGTATCATTTTTTTTTCCCAGCTGTGTATGATTTTTATGTTTTTGGAAAAAATCTAGTTTTACATACTGAATGCTAAAATGTTTTCCAGAGGACAGGATGCATACAAATAAAGCGCAATACAGCGGCTTCAACAACATGAACTGTCCAGATACATTCAGCTGGATTTCATCGTCTGAGGCATTGGTAAGCACGGGAACGGGACTGGTTATCGATCACTATGGTAACAGGAGAACTTACCCAGTCTCATACCATTACTCTGCCTCCCACTGCCTCACATAGCTCTACAGGTCACCCTCTACTATCATAAAGTTAAAAAGCAAGCAGTTAGCAGAACTAAATTTGCATTTGAGTGTAACTTATCTTCCTTTAGCCTGACAGTTTTTAATTAAAACCAATCTGTAATTAAGGTCTAATGTAAACATATAAATTACTAAAACCATGTTTGTAAAGAGAAGCATTTTCCAGCAGTTACATATGGAATTTTCATAGTAGATAATTGCCACAGTAATTAATAGTAGTCTGCTTTGCTTTAAATAAACCATCATAATGTGACGTGTGGTAGGAAGTTATCGCAACTGTCATATGAAAAATATTACTTTAGCCTGCAAGGGTTTTTTAAAACGCAAACAATTAATGCGGATAATTAAATTGCGGTGATTTGACGGTCGTTCTGCGATTTGTCTTTTGCCGCTAACACTCATATTTCTTCCGTGGAGGCAATAATCATGTGCTCTGCACCTATGTTCATCCCAGCACTGGCAGGAGACACAGCGATATTTTTACATCAGCACTTTCGCTGCTGCACTTTATGTATGTGTGTGTGGAGGTGGTAGTCGGCTGGGTCGCGCTGCCCTACAGGGCAGATGCACCCACTCAGCGGGAACTCATGCTGGCGCTCGCCAGCCGAAGCCGCATACTGGAATGCGCGTTTGAGCTCCGCTCTGTGCGTGATCCAACGTGGCCCACTAACAGCTCTCCAGATGGGAAAGTCTGTATAAAGTGCTGAAACGCCAGCCTCTCTTCCTTCCACAAAGACTAATCAGTCACCAAGATCATCACTCATTTCTTTACTAGTAGTCATTTACTTCATGATGAGGAAATCTGATGTATGGCACAGTGCGTAAAAAAATATATTAATAATAATAATAATAATAATAATACAAGAAGAGGTAGACAAAGAAAAGAAACAGATCTGATAAGAACATGGCAAACTTCACTAGTGCAAAATTCCATAATTATAGAAAATTTTAAACTTTAGAGATTGTAAAAATGTTAATTCTAATTTTATATCTTGTCTGTTCGTAAAATATTACCTTAGGAAAGTGATAACATTTTCTGAAAAAAAGGAAGTTTTTTGACAATGTATTTTTATAATGTAATTTTTATACTGTCTGCACTGGCTTTTGTGGGTGTCCTAATCTAGGTTATCCAGCAAGCTGAACAGTTGATCCACAAAACACAATGGAATATTTGTTAAGTGATTTACTGAGAGTATGAAATCGTAAAACAGACATACATACATACTTGTATCGCAAGTGCAATACAATTAAAGCTTTCCAGTTTAAATGACTGACTTAAAGCATTTGTTTTACATAATCATAATTACAAAGCAGTTTCCGTCTTTCTTACATGCATGTCACAAATTAGTCAGAAGTGTATTACTTTCACCTAACTAAATTTTTAAACATATTAAAATTAGTAATTAGTATTTGCATTTATTAATTTAGCAGACATCTTTGTCCAAAGTGACTTACAAATGAGTATGTGCATATTAAACATGAGGCCTGACAGTATATGTAAATCAGAATTGAAACACTGGAACAGTAAAGCAGCAGAGCTGATGGAGATGAGGTTCAAGTGCTGAGGTGTTCCCTGAAGAGAGGAGTCTTCACTAGCTAATGGAACATGGATTATATGCAACAATAGATATTGCCTTTATTAAGTGTTTCCCCCGGGGCACAGTGGGTCAGAGGTTAGCACTGTTGCCCCACACCCTTGAGGTTTCAGTACCGCCTCTATCCTCTGTGTATAGAGTTTGTGTGTTCTCTCCATCTTCTGAGCTTTTCCTCCCCAGTCCAGAGACATGCATTTTAGGCAGACAGGCATTTCTAAATTGCCTGTAGAGTGTGTGTGTGTGTGTGTGTGTGTGTGTGTGATTAGGTCTTGTGATGGGTTGGCACCCCATCCAGGGTGTCCTCTGCCCTGTTCTCTGACCTCCATGGGATAGGCTGCAGGCCCCCTCTATGATCCTGCACAGGATAAGCGATTTGCAAAATGGAACTGTTTCTTTTCCCTTCAAACTGCTGAGAAAACCCAAGATTCTATTCTGACTTTTTAATACATACAAGTACAGAAATTACATGAAGAAACACCAAAAAGAAAATGGTTTGACACATGTCTAGGTCACCACATAAGAGCAGATCCTTTATATTTCTGATACATCACCTTGATACATGACCTTCTGAAAACTTTCCTCGACAGAATCTTGTAACAGATATTCAGACAAATCTCATGTCTAACGAATACACTGTACTGAGGCAATGCATTACAGATTTGAGTCTTGTGATGCCTAATGAATGATAATTTCAGTCTCAACCATTCTTCTAAATAACACAACCTACGCGTCAGCAAACAGATGAGTTGCCAAGTTGGCAGTGTGTTTTTTTGGACAGGAAGGGAAGCACACTGCCCACTTTGCAGTTAGAGCATATAGTGGTGTTCAGCTGCCTCAGTGCAATCACTGTATAAGATCCATGCAAGGATCATATTGTTACCGGAGTATTTGTATTATTACTAATGGTACCCTTACAAATAATAGAAATTATAAAATTGCATTGCTGCAAACTTTACAGCCAGAATCCTTGCCAACATAATCGATAAGCACATCTGCTTCTTTACTTGATTTTGGCATTGAGGCCCATCTCACTGAAAATAAAAACTAATTATTTATCCTCCCTATAAACTTACACAAAAATGTGTAATGTTAAAAAGTCTGATGGCACAGGTACAAACTCTTTATGAAGCTTTAAGTTGCCACCATGAAGAACTTTGTAAAGAAGCTTTAGGAGGCAATAAAAATCTAACATCTTAAATATAAAACACTGAAATAAAACAGCAGTGGTACAGTTAGGTCAAAGGACAACACAGCGTCGCAGCTTTACAGTCCAAAGATGATAAAGTAAACTCTAAATTTACAACGCAGTAATAAACAAGATCATACACTAAAAATGGCTGTGTAATAATAAAGGGCACTACCATGGGAAAACAAGACTGCGTTAAGGTGTCGTGTCTATTTGCTGTTTAAACACCTGAACCTGTAATTAGCTTCCAATCTTCAGTCACAATAATTAGGATCTTCACAAGATGTCATGGGAACACCTAGGACATGTCTGCTGGGACATGCTGAGTTCTATCTTTGGTCAACACATGTTAAATGAATAATTTTGTGAAGCTAAGCTGTCCAAATAATCTTGCTCCATGCTCATGTTTTGCAGTGCTTTTAAAGGCCAGTAGATGACTTGGTATACGTAAATTACACACAGATGAATAGTATGCATTTTTATGAGAAAAATAAAAGGTTTAAATTGCATGTCAGGCCTCTTACTAATCCTTTTTTCCCTTGTATTATGGTATGTTCCTTTCTTGCATACCAGCTAGTAAAGTCCATGCAGTCGAATGGTAATGTGTATTGCATTAGTCATATGTAAACACAAAAATAGTGTACCAACACATTAAAAACATTATTCATGTTGGGCTTAAAACACTTAATGACAAACCTTACATTAACGCTATGCTACATCTTTCTTGACATAAATCAGAATAGTAACTGTGTCATTTAATACACAAGGCTATAGTAAGCAAGGTTTAAATTAAGCCTGGGATGCAAGATACTCGGTTTATACAACCTGCTGATGGGAGCAAAGAAATTAGATGAGTGGATATGGAAGATCAAGAGAATGAGTCCAAAATCAAATTACCAGTCTACAGCAAATAAATTAGCTACAAAACCAAGCTGTAATTGATAATGTTGCAGAACAGACTATTGGATCAGAAAATATCATGTTCCATTTATTGTTCCTAATGTAATTTTGTACCTACTTGTCCTTATTAAATATTAAAGAAGTGCACTGCATGTTCCTTTTAATATCCCTGAATCCACTGAACACAGCCGCTCAGTCAGCAACTCCATATAATAAATCCCACTGTCTACTCACTACCCTGTGAGTTATCCCTTTTGCTTTTCATTCATGTACATAACATCACAATCATGACTGACCTCATGCTATATGCACAATCGTTTTTTTTTTTTTTTTTGCTGTTGTGCCACACTAGTCAACCTTTTCTTTTCTTGTTGTCTCTGCTGTGCATTGCATTTTGAAGCAAGTGGTATTAATAAGTAATATTATGGATATTAACATTTTGCTTTTAACTATACCTCTCACTGCTCTTCCATGACATGCAGCTATAATCGCTTTAAAAACAAATTAAAAATTGATGCACCATTGCAAAACACAAAGAGCACGTGCGTGTGAACACACGTGTATATAAAACTGAAACAACTGTTTTTCAATCAGGTCTATGAGTACAGCATGTTTGTAGACTTATGCCACATCCAAAGTCCAAATAATTCTCACACAATCCAATGTTATGTCAAGAACACCATCACTTTCACTATTAATGGAATTTTAAGATATAGTCCCAGTTGCAAATATGTTACCTGGAATATTTATTAACTGAAACAAACAAGGAATGAGTAAGACAGATGTAAACCTAAAAAGGTTTCTGGAGCATTCTGGATTTTTAAACACAGTGGCATCACCTTACCCAGGTTTGCAAAACAGTCTATATAACTATTTAAATGCAACTGACAAAGATCAAATGCTAGATTTTCATTTACCTCATACATCTCACTAAATACTGAGTATTACAGGGAGCATTTATTCCAGTCACTGTTAATAAAAAGTTTTAGGCAGCTCAACTATCTGAAAATGTAGCTCTTAGGTTTGACTGCATCTGTTTGAATGAAAGTGTGGTTTAAACACTTATTTACATTTTTAAGTAAAAATATTGAATAGAACTGTTATTTTCTCATAAAATTTCCATAATCTCGTATTCTGTTTTATACAAAAAACATTAACATTTTGTCTGTAGCCCATATAGCAGACAAAATGAAAGGCTGTAAACGACTGGTGTGTTCCTCTAAAACGAACCACTAAATTCTAACTCTTCACTCAGTGTCATGTTGCTCTGGTCCACTTTCAGTTGTCTGACACTCTAAATCTGCAAAGAACCATCACACTGTTATGTGATTTAAATATTTTTACATTATTTATTTTGTTTTTTGCAAAGTCTGCTTCATCTAGTTTTAGGATTATGGTTAATTCTACCCAAATTAAAGAGCTTTTTATACAGCCAACTGAAGCAGACTTTACTAAAACATAAAGATCAGCTAATTTCATCTGATATCAAACAACTCTTGCTTCTCAGCAAAATGAGTGTCTCAAGGCATTTACTCACTACATGCATAAGACATGAGCTAAACACATAGAGTGAAATTTAAGTCTTTGATACATTTTTACAATCCCATGTGCAGGCATATCACTGTGTGCCGATTAATAACGATGCTGTCACTAACGAGCACAATGGTGGTGGTGCTGATGGTGGGGGGGGTCTGCATTTTATTTTACTGGCACTCAGAAAAACAAGTTACTAAATGCACGTCTGACTTGACTGTTGTAGTCCTCAAACAACTATAAGCAGACAAGCAAAAAAAAAAAATCATAAGATGTGAACACAATATCCAACAACATATTAACAACTTCTCTTGAAACATATGGTGACATATAAGCATAAAAATAAAGAAACATTAAAATTGAAACCATTAACTGACCACTACAAACAAAATTCCTTAAAAAATCTTATTTTGACAGCATAGAACATACTGAATCAGATTACGTGTAATTATAACACATAAATATGTTATAATTTATTTATTTATTATTATTATTTTTTGTGAATGTAAAATCCCCCCTTTTTTAACTGAAAGGGCAGCCTTCATTTTTGTGATTAACACAGTTTATTTAACATTGTATATTGCTTTATCGCCATCTTTAATAGAGTAATATGTAAGAAGATTAATAGAAAAAAACTGTCTTAAACAGCATGAAGAGAATTTCTAATGTCCAAGGTGTTGAGACTTTATAATATACAGGACTAATCTAGTCTGTACTGTATAAAGAACGTATGTTCACAAGCAACAAAAATTTAACATTTTTACTTTCCATTTATTGTCTAGGAAATGTCAATATTCTGAAAACATACATTAACAACATATCATCTGTTTTTAATGTTTTTCGATATCACTATCTATTTATTAAACTCTATAGGTGGCTGTATACTGCATATTGCACATATAGTCAGTATAGATACAGTATGAATTGCTGTTTTACAAAAACATATGTAGGAGGATTTTGACAGACATCTTGATTTGACAGGTGAAACCATATTTGACTTTTCTGAGTTACTACCATGTAGATTAATTTAGCTGAAAGGAAAAACTGCACACTTCCACAAAATCATAGCGGAATTTGTGATACGACCATGTTAAACAGGAGATCTAGCTAATGACAGGTGCCTCTCAAACATTTCATGTGGTAATTGTAAAATCCATCCTTATTCCTAGAGGTAGCATCTTGTTTCACCTGTACACAGACACACACTAAATTCAGTAAATAGCACATGCAGTCATCATGATGGATGGCAGTGTTAATTCCTTACACATTTAGAATGAGAATGCTTGTCAATGGCATTCAGTTTCATGCCTCTTGTGAAAGACAATGGAAATGTATATACACAGACTGCCATGGGATCATTACATCCTTCCTTTGATTGAAATGTCACCCTGTATCAATTGTGCTCTGTGCACAGCCTGCACTGCTTCTCAGACACCCAGGGTGTTCTGCTTAAAGATACAATTACATATATTATAATATTGCTGTAACAAAGTCATACGTGCTGATCCGACTCTATTGTAATGTTTATCACATTACTCATTTTGTTTGTCTGTTTTTAATTCAAAATAATTTGTCCATGATAACCTTTTAATCTTGCTCTTATTTTCAGTTTGGGTAGTGTTGTTGTGAGTAACCACAAAGACAGTGCCAATAATGGGAAAATGCAGCAGTTCTGTAGGCTTATATAAAAGACACCGAAACAGCACCCAAAGCCAATAAAGTCATATATGAGAAACCTCTGGCTATAAACTGTCATAATTTCCTGAACATTAAATTATGAAAATGTCATGTTGATCTAGTCCTCATTACTTACCATGTAGTTTCCTGCTTTCAGATGGATCTTTCATCAGCATCTTGACTTGGCGCCCATATCTACAATTGTCTAACTTTTAGTGCTTTTTGCCTGGTTAAATCAAATAAAAAAAAAATCTGCCTTTTTGTGCTCGGTTTGAACTGTTAGATAATGATTGCAAAGAAACCGTTTTTAAATGACCATTTTAAGCACATTTGTTCCGATGTTAGGTCTAGTTGATTGTGAAAATACCAACTCTGTGTTCACATTATGACAGATACATTTTTGATTTACACTGAATAATGCACAGCTGACAACTAATTTTATGTACCTGCATGATGGTTTGTAACAGTCAGTGGTGGTTACTGCATTTCTCTGAGTCAACACACTCTTCACACAATCTATTCTGACATACTGCTGAGGAGAATTTCTGGACTGAACCAGGAGGAGAAAGATTTCTGTCAAAACAAATGAACTGGCAAGTTAAATGAGCAATTACAAAACGAGACCAGTTGTTTCAATTAAAACACACATCACCTGTCTTATGGTAATGGTATGTTCAATTGGATATTAAAAAGAGATGACAAGAAGTGTTACAGGTCAGCTGACAAAATAATTATTATAAATTCTTTAAAAAAATGAGTACACTAGCCAAACCATTCAATAATAATATATTATTCAGACTTAACAGATCCCAGAAAATGGATTCTTGGAAGAATATGTGGCCATGTTAATTACATTTCATTTATAGCAATTTCAAGTTACTGTCATCCATTGCAGAATTTGACAAAAAAATATAAAAATCCATATGAAAGTTTTTTTTTTTTTCTCAATCCTCTAGTAGAAGCCAAAAACATACCATCTTGTAAATGTAACACACCAGTATAGATGAAAGGCAAAAAATATTATGGGCAAAAAAAATATTATGCGGGGTTGTGATGTATAGACCTTAATGAAGGTGCAGTATTTTACCCCACTCTGTTCACACACTGTTGCTATTTACTACAAAGCCTAAACAATGCAGTCCTAATAAAGAATGTCTTAGGAGCATGAATTCATCAATGCATTTTATATTATTACATGCAATAATTAAATTTTAAAAGTTCAGCAAAGCATGAATAGGCAGTAATCCTCTATACATATCTTGAAATCCAAGTGACAAGATTGAATTATACAGTCAATTTTGCACAGCTGGTTTTTTGTGCCCGCACATTGATGATATGAAAACCTTTGTGACCCATTTATTTAACTTCCAGAATGCAATTGTATGAGTTACATGTTGAGGCTGGACAATCATTACTGATAATAAAATGCAATGCCCTGCTAGCTAAACCTCAGTGCATATCTTTCTGACAAATTCACTCCCTTTGCACTTCCTCATAGTTACATTTCTTACGAAATAAAGTAGACATTATATTAAATCATGTCTTCAGAAATTGCCATACAAATTACACGAGAGAGAAAACCCAACTTAGAATCTAGTTGACCAGCACTTCATTATAAAGAGTTTAAAGAATGATTGTCCTGTGAGTATTATGGGGGGGCCATGTGCATGTTACTGTATTCAGTAAGTATAATAGAGTCATTATTAAGACAGTTTTCAGTAATGTTCTGTTTACAATAAATTTGTTGCTGTCTTGAATTTATGTAACTGATCTGACACTTTTGAAGGCTGACTGATTTTCATAAATTAAATACAGCAGTAATTTTTCCAGAATGACTCAGCAATAAAGAAATTACATACAAATTGATCACTAAAATGTTTCCTAAAGAATTACATCCAGTATAGAACATCTTGTAAATATTTATTTGCTGTGATTTTGCAGTTAAACATATCTGTACTGACTTTCTAAAAATATAGTTTTTCATCTCTTTCTGAGTCATCGGAAATGTTTCTGATACTGCCTAGATTATATAAAGAAATGAACAATGATTCCAGTTCATTGCTATATAGTTTTTTGCATTTAATTTGCAATTTCTAAATATGTTATCACCTCTTACACTGCTTACAGTTAATGACAATGTACGAGTGTGTTTCGCGTTAGAGAGAATAGAGATAGAGTTCCTTTGTTCAGGGATACACCTACAGAGACCCCCAATGGTGTACAAAGTTCAGTTTTTAATATAAATTGTTTGCACAACAGATCTGATCGCCTCTTGAGTTCTTATTCCTACTCCAGCTCTTACTCCAGCAATGATTGAGGAATTTATTCCATTCTATGGCAGACAAG
The DNA here is from genome assembly GCA_025773905.1 of Chitala chitala. NCBI lineage: Eukaryota > Metazoa > Chordata > Actinopteri > Osteoglossiformes > Notopteridae > Chitala > Chitala chitala. Next base: position 22,671 of record JABJVR010047644.1, read on the forward strand.
AAGAAATCCTCTCATTTATGTACTTATTTTGAGGTGCATTTTAGTTGGTTGCAATCTAAGTACAATTTTTCATAAATGAGAGTCTGACAGGGCAGATCACAACTACTTTGTGTGTTTATCTACTACAAAATTGTTATTAAATTTGCTACCAAAAAGTTCCACTAAGATATTTTTGATGTATTTTTTGAAATTGTATTGCATATAGAACTGAGTTATGCAAACAGTGGCGTAGGTAGCATCCGTCAGCAGCTGCCTCCTCACAACGCCTTGGAAAGGAAAGTTTGTCAGACCCACCACCCTGCCCCAACCCGAGGGTGCAAAATTTCTCTTCTTGCCATAGGCCAACTTTCCCAGGGTATGCCCCTGCATGCAAATTAACAACATGATTATTACTACTTGTAGAATTACAACAATGTTGTATATTTTTTCTTCACCTGTAAAGGAACGCAGGTGGAGAATGGGAGAGGAAACTGTTTATGTGGTAAACCAGGCCCATTCCATCTGTCAGATCAAAATACACAATTCTAGAGATCCTACATCCATCCAATTCACCTGTCACTACAATATCAAATGTGCTATGTACTTAACATGCCTGAGGCAATTTGTAGTGATCAATTCATTTAGGAGGAAACCAAAGTGCAAAGAGGCAACCCACATAGGCATTGTGATATGATGTGAGCCAAACACACACACACACAGACACACACACACACACTCACCCACACACAAAGCACTAAAGGCTGCTTTTGAACCATTGACCCTGGAAGTTTAACAAAACAGGATACTGACTGAGCTAACATATTGTTCTTTTGAACTGTTCTGATGGACAGATATAAACAGGCAATATTATATAGAAGTTGATGCATAATGTTTTAAATACTGTATCATTGTATTTACAAGTAGTCACGACAAACAAGCATCTCTATTGTACAGTATAATTGGTTGTTTTCAATATATTCCCCTAGCGACGGGTTTGACTATTATATCCATGATGTGTTATTGCTGCATTCATGAATAAAGGTCTTAGGCTCTAACTATAGCTGGGTATGAGTTGATCTGTGGCTGACAGACATTATATATGCAGAGAATTATTCATCTAGCTATTAAGAATGTCCAATGAGAATTTCAAAAACAAGCAATGTGCCCATCTAAGTGAAAGTATGTAATGTATACAGTAGCTACGGTGTGTGATACTGTATATTTACTGGATGGATATTGAACAGAAAACAATTTTTATCCCTCCATAACCAAATGGGCCCCAAAACTGACACAATAACATGTACAAAAAGTAGCTGTTAATACTCAGGTAAGAGACAATCAGGAGGACAAACCACCCACGGCATTAACTTAAAATATGCAGAGTGTGCTCTAGGACTTGTTTAGTCATGCTTCGACAGACCAACACTGAGAGCCAGCACTCAGACTGTACTTTTCTATTCCTGCTCCAAGTGGACTGTGCTTGGATGACCTCGCTGACACAAGCTCATTCTAGCTGTGCCAATGCAGTCAATGTAGGTGGTGCGGTAACTAGTGATGGCTGAGCTAATTTTGGTAACCCTGTTTGGGAGTAAAATGGTGACCTACCTGCAAGAAGCACTAGAAATAAAATCAGAGATGGAACAGTGTTTTAAGCAAAGCAAGCAGTGACGGAGTATTTTGCCTCTAGTGGTGTCAGGTCATTATTTTCAACAGGCCTGGGACAACTGTCTCCTGACACCATTTACAGGTACGCATCAGTCAGCCAGGACTCAAGAATATTGATGTATTAAATATGTGTTCTTATACAAGTATGAAACAAAATCTATGTCATACAACCAAAACAGCCAACATGTGATTGACTTACCATGTTATGATATGCACAGATCGGGCCAAAATTTCAAGCATATGTGTCTGTTGCATTTCTTAAAGCAGTAAGCTTTAAGACTGCCACAACAAAAGCTATTAAGCCATATTACAGTCTGGAAGTCAAAATGCTGTAAAAGTGCCAATTATTAAATCGCCTCTCTAATCACTGGAAAAACATAACGGTAATGCAGATGCAAATGCATCAGTAATCAAACTAAACTGGATTAGAATAGGGAAACGCCACTAAGGAATACCAAGTAAACACAGGTATTATAGCAGTGAAAAGATAACACAAATATGGGAGAAAATGTGGGATGTTCATGTGAAACTGTAGCTCATGTTTGAGACCAGAATGCAGCAGCGACAGCTGTAAAGAGAGTTAACAGGCTTGCAGGTACTGCACATCAGTCCAAAGGAGCAGGTGAAACAGGTGCGCGCTACCTATGAGAGCTGACCCTCTTGACACTGTGTGATTCTGGACTCAAGTAGTTGGCACATTTATAACATGAAGGCGAGATCCTTTCATTTTCAGGAAGGTGTCATGTGGTTGTGGACGTGGTACAAGTGATACAGGCCTAACTAAGTAAAGTCGCTCCACAGAGCAGAACAGTTTATATCACCTCCGCTGATCTGGGCCTCCCAGGGGAAATCTACAATATTTAGCATCCTGTACAGTCTTCAAATAGTCAAGGAAAGAGACTTTTTATAATGAAAATCAATGTACGTACTGTTCGTGAAATTATTTTATTTATTTTTTTGTGTATGAGAATATAAAAACAACCAGCAGTATACTGTATAATAATACAGAGAGAAACACACACAAAAAAAACTTTCCGCCAACGTATTCCAGAAATGCAAGTGCTGGAAATGACTTGAAGGTGACTGATGGAAGACCATAAAGCGTGGTGAAAGTGGAACAGATGGAAGCTTCAGGGCCATAAATTTTAAAATATCCATATAATGGATTTACTTTAACTTATAAAACGTACTTTGTCAAAATAAAAGCAGTTTTAACAAAACTGTATGCTAATAAACTGGCGTACTTAAAAAAAAAAAAAACCTAGGTGAAAAAGTCAGGAAGTTCAGAAATTACCAGAAGTTTGATTAAACAGCATATGTGGGACGTTACTTTAATGTAAGGTTCTGACTTGCGCTCACTTTCATATAAGTGATGCTGGATTGATAATGCTTTCAAAGAACAGATGTTGTGTCTGATAGAAAACCCTACTTTAAGATGATGTCACCAATATTTCAAGGCTGTCTAACAATGTCAACATCTGCGTTGACTGTGCTCTTGATGTAAACAGTGAATCCTGACTGTGTGACTTTTTAGAACAATGATTAAATTTTAATCAATAGGAATTTTGAAATATTTATATGATGTCAGGGCAAGTCTGACATTTTTTGAGGTTTTGATCTGTATGGTTAGCTTCACATCTGGCTTTAGCTTAACCGCTGGAAGGACTTTAATTGCATTAAATATTATATTGTATTGTGTGTTATTAGGCCTATAAAACTGGGCAGTATGTGGAATCAGTAGGTACTGCTGTGACATCACCCCTCCAGAGTTCTGACCTTCAATTCAGCTCTTAGTTCCATGGGTATGGAGTGTGCATGTTCTCCCTGTTACCTCCCACAGTCTAAAGACGTGAAGGACAGTTCAGTTTAGCTGATGTGCAAGTATGGATGCCATGTAATGGCATGATGCTTTTGAGTAGGGTATAACCTGGCCTGCACCCTATGCTGCTCAGAATACATTGTAGACCCCCTGCAACCCAGACCACAGTACAAACATGGAATATGATTATAAAACGGCATTAAAATCTGAGGTACCATATTTCGTTCAGAATTTAAGCAGTAAGGGCATGTGCATTTTTGTGTGAACCACAGCAGATAGTTAGCAATTTCATGTATTCCACAAACTCATCAATATTCTTCATGGCTCCAGGCGTTAATGGCAATTATGAATGGGTAATCAAAAATTAGTAGAGAGGATTCTGTACGTGTATAAATGAGTTTTACATGAAACCAGAATATGAATATAATTAAGTTGGGCATAAACCTCACAATGTAGAATTGTTGAAAACACTTTTATCACAAATGCCTGATCCCTAAGAATTAATTGCCCTTTAGCTACTGCTAATGACTCATGTTGAACTTCCCTGTTTACATTGTTGTTGTGCTTAATTAAACTGAATCATAACCAAATTTTTAACAGTAATTGGATTATTGACATACATATAATTAATTTATTAAATTACGAATTAATTTCAATTGATTATCCAAATCAGGGTTGTAGCAAGCCTAGAACATGTGCAACACAGAACAAGTGGCAAAATACACCCTGGATAGGCCATAATGAAGCAGGCATGTATGCACATACACACACACACAGAGGAGAGAGAGAGAGAGAGAGAGAGAGAGAGAGAGAGAGAGAGAGAGAGAGAGAGAGAGAGAGAGAGCGCTCAAAAAAACACACCAAAAAACA